>WEKX01004735.1:180329-222160 GCA_013390025.1 Pitta sordida
CCTGCAGTTTTACAACAGAGCAATTGGTCAGTGTGTGTAAATTTAACTGTCACAGTCATGTACAATTTAATCCGTGAATGTAAAATGTCCGAGAATGCCACTTTGTTGACTACTCAGTAAATACAGTGTCCATTACAGGAGAGAGTCTTGTCTTACATTCTAGGGAAAATGTCACTGGTTTGGGATTCATAAATGAGGTCTGTACAGGAAGAGGAGATTATGCTGGCAATGCGAGAATTCACCACAAGGAATATTTACAAGCTATAAATCCAGTTGCTAATTTCAGGTTATCAAAACCAATCACTATATCTCAGTTCTCAAACAACATCTGATCATCGTCATCATCATCATCATCATCACACCAGTAATCAGCCACTGCAGAGCCCAACACACAGTTGAAGCTGAATTTGGTTAAGTGTATTGTGCTTGTTTCCTTTGCTAAACATTGAATTGTAGCCTCAATTAACAAGACATTTCTTGCTTAGGCAAGACTGGGAGTGGGAGGAGGAGAGGTCTTTAAGATGGCCAAGGAAATACATGCACAGCTTTCAGGAAGCAGAAATGTGTTTGTAATTTGCAACAGGAGGAAAAATAAAAGGCTGAAAAGGAAGATTGATTCCAGTTTTCAGACTATTAAATCAATGTCAACTTATCAAATCCTTGTATTTCCTGGAATGAGAACAAAGGTAGCATAAATGAATATGTTTCCAGATTTGTGATCTGTTTACAGTTATATTGTGCACTTATTAGCAGTACGACTATTCAACCACAATTAGAAAGACTACCACTTCTTTTTTTTTTTATTTCATGTGTAAATTTGTACTTAGAAGAGTGATAAACAAAAATCAATCTTTACAGGGGCTGTTCAGACAAGTACAATTCAGACTTTACTACTGACAGCTGTACCAAAATACTTCTACAACCACAGGATATAAATTGCCAGCTGTTCTAACCCTGCACACCACACACAGCTCACACGCTGCCTTGCAACCTTGTTCCACAGCAGCATCTCCCAGGCATCAGTTTTGAGCTTGTCTTTTAGGTTACATTTATATATATATCATTTATGAGGATGCAATTCTATCCTCATCAAATGGAGTCACTCTCCATTTACCCAGGTATGACGACAGAGCATAACCGGAGCCACATGATGGAGAAAGACCCATCCAATTGTGAGGATAGTTGTTCTACTATATCAGAATTTTATTAACCAATAAAAAAACCTTTTACAACACAAGACATCTCCAGTTTAGGTTTCAACATGTTCAAAGTTGTGGCAGAGATAGAAAGTCTGATCTTTTCTTGGCTTTCTTCTCAATCAGTCTTGTTTTCTAATTTTGTACTAATCAGCTTTTATTGTCTCAAGTGACAGGATCTTTATGCATCCTTGGGGATAATAATCTATGGTGCTCTCAAGCTGTCATTCTGATGAGAGATTGACTGGGTTGAACAAACAGGTCAATCCTAACATAAAGATTATCACTGAAAATCAGCTGTCAGAGGCCCTACTTAATTTATTCTGACCTCATATCACAAAAAGCAACACGAATCCTTCTTGAAACACCAGGATAGTTCTGGCATAATTCCAGCAATGACAAAGACATTTTGATCAATGGTTGTGTAGGTTCCTTTTACAATGAAATTAGGCGTGATATGTCTTCACCAGAGTCCAACAAATCATTGCATGCTGCTTATTCTTCTCAACCTCTTTCTGTGGAACAGGATCCAGCAGATTGGATTCAGAGTGCTGCAGAGCTGGTGAAAGAGATTCCACTGGATTTCACACAAAAATCTGCACTGCTGCTTTTCCCACGGCTCTGTGCTCCTCATGTTTTGCTTCCCCTGTGATGTTTGACAAATAAGGTCTCAGAAAACACAAGAGTAAAGTCAAATGACCCTATCTCAAGCTCTGCATTTTGATACAATCTTTCAAGAATTCCTTAAGCTGTAGAAAAATGGATTCATTTACCTTATGGGGTTTTTAGAACTAATGCAATTTTCTTAGGTTTCTCAGTTGCTCAGTGAGAGAAGAGATTAGACTTTCTCCAGGAGAACTTTACTTGGGCAGCTTTTAATCTTTTGCCCTCAGTCATACATTGTGATGGACGTGTATACAGGTGGCAAGAACATCAGATTTAAGGGGGTAAGACCTGGGAATCAAATAAGAGAGTGGACAGAAATGAATGTGCTGTATCTGAGTGCAGACATCAGCCTCCTGACATCAGTCTGCTGAGTGGATGAACACTTCTGTGGAAGAACCTTTCTGTGGAAGACTTCTCTGTGACTCCCTCTTCTACTGGGTTTCTCCTACTTTCCTCTGAAGCAGACAGAGTTGCCATGATAATGAGTGTTTGATTCTAGATGTAATGGTATTATTCTATGAAAACATGAAGGACATGCATGTTAGACATCAGCCGTGCCTTTCTGTTCACAAAGACACACAAAAGGCAGCATTAAGTGGCTGTAAGAAAGGGGAGTTGGAAGGAAAAGTACCGCAGCCTGCTGATAAAAGGATTTCTCGGGTAGTGATGATTCAGGATTCACAAGAGTTGCCCTAATTGTGTAGTGGTGTCTGCTCAAATGTCTTCCTCCACACCTGTGCACAGCGAGGGAGATGGGAAGAGAGGGTTACAGCATGGGATCAGTGCCTGCTGCCCACTGCTTCTCCAAATGTGTTCTGAGGAGGTACCATCCCTCAGAGACAGGTCAACAGGTGTGCTCTGGCAGATTTAACCTGTGTCAGAAGGTTGTGCCTTGAAGGCTGAAGACAACTGTTGTGTCTGAAAATGAAACCAAACAATACAGGAATTGGGGTTATAGATCCTTGTCCAGCTGGACAGTGCCAGTTTTATCACATCAAACAGGAGATGTACCAGGAGGACCTCCAGCAGTCCATTCTCTCTGGTCTGTCTCCAGCACAGATTCCTTAGGGTGCATCCCTGTTGGTAAGACAGAAGAAAGCAAAGCACAGGATTATGTCAAGTCAGGCAGCCTGTGGGGGCGGAGGGGGAAGGGAAATGAAACAATATTTAAAATAAACAAATATACATCCCATGAAAAGTTCTTCCCAAGAATCTGTAGAGAGCTGCCTGTAATCAGTTAATCAGCATAATTGTTTCTAATTAGGTTCCAGAGGCACATCACAAACAGTGCAGGCTTTGCAAAGAATTGGGTAGGGGTCTGAGGAGTGCAAAGAGGAAAAAGCTTCCAATGCTATATTAATGACAATCATAACTCTCTGCACGGCCAGGGAGGCTTCTGCTCTAATTAGAACCATTCTTGCTGAAATGGGAGGCGACATGATTTGTGAAAAAGACACCCTCAGCATGTAATTTTCTATGTAACAAATCTAGAAAGATGGATGCTCTTTGATCTCGATTCTCCTGTTATTGCTGTTCACACTGGGAAGGGCTCTTTAATGAAACAATCTCAAGGTAATTTACCGCCTTTGAAGTCCTGAAATGTGCTGCCAACAAAATTTCTGGTTTAGTGGAGGCTGCTGCAGCAGTCACTCAGGGTTGCTTAATGGAGCACCAAAACTGGAACATCAAGACATCAAAGGTGAAGGTGCCATGTGATTAATAAACTAAGCTATTCATTTGTTTCTGCCTCAGAGGCAATCTGACAATTTATTGTCACTAGCTAATTTGCACTTTGTGAGTACTTGCTCTTGCTAGTTATGCTGCCTATAGAACAAGATAAGTGATGTTTACATGAAGAGAGGAGGAGAATAGACCCTTTTAAATCTGGGGGAAGAGAGGGGAAAGGAAAGGCATTTTCCAAAATGATGGTGGAAGCAACTCAGACTGTGAAATTTTATAGAGAGGAAGCAAGACAGAGGGGGGAGACTCATTTCTGCATTTTTCCCTCCCCTCCCCCTGCTGCCTTTGACCATCCCCTTGTTTACATACAGTTGCCAGGAAGCAAAGCCCAATTAAAAGTGGATTACAAGGCAATGAAACAACATTGTTATGAGGGAAGAGTTACACCAATCAATTTTTTTTTTAATTTGATGGATAATCCAGGGGTTTCAATTATACTGGCATAGATAATGCAAATTTCTTGTGACATCTGTGGTGGGAGCCAGTCTGATCTCCGAGGAGATGCTTGTGCCCATCCATTCTTCTCTTCATCAATAAAAGCCATATCATTCATTTCCTATTGGAAGTGTCATTGCCTCGAGAAAGCCTGCAGTGAAATAAAACAGCCCAAAAAAGAGAGGAAAAGATGTTTCCACAGAGAAAGTAAGAGCCTAGTTCAGATAGTGTAGGCTGATCAGCTTTATGAACAAGTGAAAACAAAGTACTTGTCTAAGAATTCCAGGAATGCAATTGGGATGCTGAGTCTGACAATGCTGCCTGAAATAAGGAGGAGTTTGGGGAAATACAAAACGTGAAGGCTGAAGAGCAGGGAAGTAGAGTCATCTCCCAGATTAGATCTTCAGATGAACTCTCACTCCCTGCTCCCGAAAGATGCCTTTTCCCCAGCTATGGCACGGCAGAGGAGGGCAACCAGCTGCTGATCACCCTTGCTCTAGGGCAGAGGAGCAAAGGGCATCCTGTGGAAGGTACTCAGCCTCCTTATCTGACCTCGGATATTAGAGCTTTCCAAAACCTCAGGCTGTGGGGAGGTCATACCTTGGAATTCTGATGTGCATAAATTGGCTAATGAAAATGAAAATTTAGGTCCAGCTTCAGGTTTTCAGTCTTATCCCAAGAATTGGAATGGAGAGATCCAAATTCAAACTTAGAACAGAAATCTCAGGTCAGAAAAGGCCAAGTGCTGACTTAAGGGCAAGTCTGATCACACTGAGTTTTTTGTTCAAGCTATTTTGTGGTGGTTTTGGTTTGGTTGTTTTGGGTTTTTTTAATGGGGTTTTTTGGAGTATCCCACCCTCTCCTGTGACACAATCACAGAATCACAGAATTAGTAAGTAAAGTAATTAACAAGCATGTTATCTGCCTACATCCCAACTTCAGCTGTGTTCAGAGAAGAGACCATGTGGCGTTTGCAGAGTGGATGGGCTGCGTGGTGGTGTGTCCACAGGGATATTCCCTAAGGCTTGCACCCAGGTCAGGCAGATAACCCACACTCCTTGAACACTTCCCAGGACGCTGAAAAAACTTACACCCTGGCTTGCCCTGGCAGCAAGGCATCCAAGGATATCCAGCCACACCCAGGTCTGCAGCATGGAGGAGCCAGACAAACTGGTTACACAGGCGCGGTTAGGTGGTCTTGAATTCATAGCGAAAAATAATGTGCCAAACCTGTTTATAGGAAGATCTCCATGTGTCAGGCAAGGATGTCACAACTACCAGGCATATTAACCACACTATGTGTGGGCACAACAAATATTTATAGTCAACCTTTTCATGAACTGGTTATAAACTTGGTTCACAGTGGAAATGTAGGCAGGGCCTTTGGGGCTATTTTTGGTCCTTAGAATGAGGCTGGAGATAGGAGCTCTGCCTCTTTGATAGCACATTGCCTGTCAGTGCAGGGTGGAAGGGAGAAGTTCAGAGGTATGTAAAACCAAGGAGCAGTAATTAAAAAATTAACTAGGGAACTGCTATCAAACCTGTGAAAGATACTGTTTCATGACCTGTTGAAGCTGGGGGCAGTAATTTGGTTCTTGTTTATGAACCCCTGACCATCTACCTGCTCCAAATTTTGCTATGCAAAGAATCAAATGAACCACAAACTTCAGCACAGCAGAAAAAGGTGATTGTAATTTATTTTTTTTAAGAGGGAAAAGAAGTTTGATCTCTTTGCTCTATGGGGGTTAACACACAGCATCCTGGCTCCTGTTACTAAGAAGCATGATAAGACTTCAAAGAGTACAGTGCAGGGCAGATACAGGCAGGCAACAAGAACTGGGGCTAGCAAGAATGTTGTAAAAAACCAAAAAACAAAACACCCCCCAACAGAAAAGAAGCCCTAATGAGATCATATATGATACAATCATTGTCTATCTTAAATAACCTCTTTTTATTAGCCGGTTTAAAGGATCCCAGACAGCAGCAAAATATTATCTGGGGTCCATAGCCATGGGCATGGAGCAAGGAAAGTGAATGTGAAGACCTAGTTACATCTGGAGTTTATCAGCTCTCTTCCTGGCTAGTATTACAGTAAACAATTATCTGTAGATCAGGAGACAGCAGGGACTTTAAAGACCCAAATTACAGAGAAAGGGAGAGAGAGAAGGAGAATACAAGAGATAAAAAGGAGTCTATGCATCTTATCGTACTAATGAAATCAACCTGACAATCATGGCAGGCTGCAAGGGTATTACACTGTCTGGTATTAAATGACCAGTTACAGCACAGGCTCCTGTGTCAAACAGCAAATAGACACGAAAGAGAAGAAAAATGTACCGCTAGGTCAAGGCAAGTGATTTATAGGCAGTAGTTAGACAGCTGGTCAGTTTTAAAACCTCCTCAAGTGTGCTGTCAGAATAACAACATATTCAAATCTTTCGATTAACATTTCAAAGGACTGGGAGTGTTCTGCAGCACAGAAAAACTCAGTGATCTCTGAAATGCAATTAATGAGGAAATAACGACTGCCTAGAGCTGTTGTTCTGTTTACTTGCCGAGGAACAATCACCTGTTGCAAAGGCAGGAACAATCTAGCCTGTTTTATGGACAAATTTGACTAATTTCCACTGTTTCAAGCCGTGATGCTTTTCGCTCCTCCAACACTGCTGGCTGGCTGCAAACAAAAGCACTTCCAAGCAAGTGGAGGTAGGGTAAACAACGTTTGGTCCCAAACTGCTATTTTCCAAAATTACAGGAGTTAAGATGACCATGTTCCTCAGTGGGCCAGCTGCCGTTGTAAATGTTAAAGTGTGCTCTATTTCTAAAAAGGCTTGACGGATATATTAACACCTTAGAAAATTCTGGGGGTTTTCTTCATCCATGTACTTTCTGGGTCTTTCGGGTGGAAACAATAGACAGATGATCCTACCACTGGACAAAGATAAAGGATAAATGGGCTTTGGAGTTGGGACAGAAATACTAGGATATTTTGTTTAGCAACCCTTCTAGGGCACTAAAAAAAATCAAGTCAAACCAGGAAAAGCAAAGGGAAGTAATTATTTATTTGTGTGGAAAGGTGAGAAAGGAACCCTCCACAGCTCTCCTCCCAGACTGGGGGCTGGATAACCATGTGGGAAGCAGAACAATCCAGTAAAAATTAGTAGCCAAATGTTCATTTTGGATCCAAGTTATTTTTATCTCACATCTATGTTTCTGGACATATTGTCATATTGGAATGGGCTGCCCAGGGAGGTGGTGGAGTCACCATCCCTGGAGGTGTTTAAGAGAAGACTGGACGAGGAGCTTAGTGACATGGTCTAGCCGGGGGGTGTAGGGCTGGATGACGCTGGGCCCCTTCCGGCTCGGAGTGGCCTGCTAGACTGTGAGGGATCTAGGTTGGTGTTACGCTCTGCGATGTGCTCTCGGTCTCTGTACGGGTGTTAGGTGGTGAGTTGGACTAGATGATCCTTGTGGGTCCCTTCCAACTCATAATATTCTGTGATTCTGTGATTCTGTGGACCATGATACTTATAACACTCTGTAGTGAGATGGGTCTTGATGCCCTGGGGAAGACAGCAAAGGCCGACTTATCCCCCACACATCGGTTTGAAGTGCAATCTCCACATCACACTGAGGGCAGGGCAGTGCCCAGAGGTGTCCCTTGGGGTTGGGACAATTTCTGAAGATGCTCAAGCCTGTTTGGCCCATCACACTGACAAATCCCAGGCCAGCTGGGATACTTTGAGCAGCTTTGCCTGTACTTTTCCATTGATCTGCTGCCTGGATGTGTAGTCCTGAATCAGTTTGTGTAATGAGAAGATGTCATCTTTGTTTGAAGGAAAGAAGAAAAGCAAGTGAAAACGCGAAATTAGAGCTACTCTAGGTGTTTATACTTGCACTTAAAGACTAGCAGCTTGATGTGTTTCACCCATTCCTTTGAATAAAACATTTTTATTAAGTTACTCTATTGCTAGAACCTGCTCTACTGTTTAAAAATAAATAACACACTAATGGATCCAAATTATCTAAAAGACATAGGTTCTGCTCTCTGTATAAAGCAGAATAATTTAAAATACAGTGAAGGAATAATTTACCTTTTGTGAGGGTCTTGAGTCTGGATAAAGAGTGATGAAATACATAATAGCACTCTTCCCTATGTGAGAAACAACAGGAGGCAAAGGGACAACCCTGGGCATGGCAGTGACACAGGAAAGGAGAAAGTAGGTGAAATGGAAATTTCTGGAATACATTTGCTTTGGAGCATGTTTGTTTTGATAGGACTGGCCCCTATGGCTTGGTCAAACATGCTGGGCTAGTTTCTCCTTCATTGTAAGTCAAGAAGAGTGTAAGTTAATTCTTTATGTTGGGACTGTATCTATTTTTAGCTGTGGAGGATTTTCTCCAACGCAGTGATGTTGTAAGAGCCTAAGACTGATATGCCATTACATTAATTCTCTAGAAGTGCTGAACTTAATAGTCAAGTCATAAATTCTGATAAATGGTTAGTAAACAAGGGTTGTGTTGTCCCACATGGACAGCTAAAAATAATTTTGTACATTAGACAGCACTTGGTGAAGTAATTTGCTCAGCAAGTCACCACTGTAGGAACAAAACTCCTATTGCAAATTTCTCTTCACTCTCTCTCTCCCCCTCTCCGTATAATAAGGTTTACATCTCTCTCTTTTTTCCTGAGGCAGTATCAGTGCAGTTTTTCAGATTTCCCAGGCAGATACATTATCTTGTGATACAGCCCATGGTTGTGAACGTCACATCTTACTTTTGACATGGTGCTTCTCTAAGAAGATGCATCACTTGGGAAGGGGGGCAGGAGTGTGGTGAAGGGATTGTACTTCTTCAGTAATCAGACTTAAATGAAACAGCCTAAAAAGAAATATGCAGTATCCTCTCCAAAGGGCCTGTTAACCACAAACCAGGTGAAGGGCAGTAACTCTTTCCGTGTAACTCAGTTCTTCACTGTTCTGCAGACGAGTAAAAGGGGAAGATGAGTAGAGTCAGGTTGGCACATCCAGCAACAAAGATACAGCATCTGCCATTGATCCTTTTTATTAATAAAAGTTCCCCCAGTTGGATACAAAGCCTGCAGAAGCTTTAGTTTGTTTGTTTGTTTTAATTGATTACAGCTAAGTTTGGAGTTCTTGTTGCTCTTCCCCAGTGAACACTTTTGGGAGCAATGCAGGTCTGATCAGCTGTTTTTGTATGTTAAAAACATGGCAAATCTGAAGGCACTCTTATTTGAATGAGATAGAATACCAAGGTTTGACCATTTCTGGTTGTTAAAACTCCTATGACAGTTTTCTCAAGATTAATAATAGGAGCCCTGGAGGAGGAAGAGAAGGGTTTCACATTTTTATCGGAGTTAAATTGCATTCTGCCCATCCTCGTCTGCCTTGCAGTTTCAGCTGGTATGATTCTGCTGTTCTTTACTTTTCTTCCTGAAACATGGTCTTATGTTAAGCTTTTAGCAATACTTACCCTGTGAGGATGGTGAGGCCCTGGCTCAGGTTGCTCAGAGAAGCTGTGGCTGCTCCATCCCTGAAAGTGTTCAAGCCCAGGCTGGACAGGAATTGGAGCAGCCTGGGATAGTGGAAGGTGTCCCTGCCCATGGTGAGGGGGGTAGAACTACATGATCTTTAAGTTCACCTCCAACCCAAACCCTTCTATGGTTCTATAAATAACAGAGATGTTGCACTACAGAGTTGATTGTTTTTCTGAAAAATGTGAAAGGATCCCTTTGCACAGCCTGCATACATGACTGAATTCTAGTTGCAATGCTTTCAAATCAACAATACATTCTGCAAAAGCAGAATATAGCCCTTGATCTGTAGAGTATTATGGAATCCTGATGCAAAGATATCTCAGAGCAGGGATGTAAAATGCTCAGATATTTGTGGCAAAGCAGAGGAATTCTCTAAAGCAGAATGAAACATAATTTCAGCACTCTGAAGGCATGGATGCATGGACAGAGAATAGTTAGATACCTGGTGCTCTGTGTAATGGGAAAGTTTCCCCAACATACCGTCATCTTACAGAGCCACTGCAGAGAATCAGTGAATAGATAACTGGGAGGGGGAAACTCTTCATTGTTTGGGAAATGTGGGTTACAGCATACAAAAACAGGAGAGAGATGAAAAAGAAGAGGGGAATTCACGTTAATAAAGGATGGGGATTTTTTTTTTAAGCTTCATTAAGTAGTTTGAAGAACTGAAATTCTCTTTGGTCAGAATGGCAGGACAGAGGGTGGCTCCTCAAAGTAAAGGGTCTTTTCTTGTAAAGAAAATTAGTCCTTGGCTGTAGCTCTGACTCATGTGAAGCCAAATACAACAACCTTGGGCTATTAACCCTTACTAGGTGGTAACAGGGATCCCCTGGACTGAATTAGAATGAGGGAGGGATCAATCAAGGGGGACAATGTCATCTTTGCCCTGAGCTTTCTGGGGATGCAGGGCTGAAGAAGGGTAGATCTGGAGAAATTCCCTCTCTTGTCCCATCAGATATTATATCAAAGCTTTAATACACAGCCAAAGGGATCCTTTTTTAGGGCTAATGATGGTCAGATCTCAACATGTTTTCAGTGTCAGTTCAGCTTGAAAGGATCCTGCCAGCAGTCAGATACTTCAAACACAGGAAAAACTGCCATATTCCTTGAGGTCTTCCATCCTTCCCTGTGCTGGATTTCTTTTTCTCTAAACACCAAATTTGACCTCAAAAAACACTTCACCAGGCAAGGTTCTTCTCATGCCAACTGGAATCAAAACTCAACCCACTCCAACCCTAAAGGAAACTTTCAGCTTGTGTATTCTAGTTTCATTTATTTTCAAGGTTATTTTCACTGCTGCTGAAGCTTAGGGGAGTTCTGTGCCTTATTTACTTATCTTTGATCCATTGTTCTCAAGTCAGTAATTCTATTTCTTTCTGCTTTCAGCCTAAATTGTTGTACACCTCTTATTTTCTTAGGTATTTTGGTTTTGTTTTTCCTCTTTGGTCATTGGATTGGGAATGAAAATTCAAATTTAAATGTATAATTACTGAGGTTTAGTAACATCAGGAAAATTGAAGAATGAAAGAGATTTTGTATATTCAAAAGTTTTCTTTCTATCTGCTATAAATTGTTTTTTGTACCTTGAGGCCAATTGCTTAAATCACAAGGACTAACACTCCCAATGCAAAAGAAAGGGGAAAACAAAAACGCCTAGTGCATGGCAGAGCACAGTTAAATGGGCAGAAAAAAGAAGAATTTTCTTGGTTTCTTTAGTTGCCAGCAGGTGAAAACCTCTTCTTCATATCTTATTTGAACTGTAGAACCTCTTCAGCTCTTTCTAAATGAAGAGTCAGCTTAATTGCTGACGCTGAACACTTTAAAGAAGGAGGTTTGGAAAAGTCATTTATTCCTTTTGCATCTTTATCTTCAGTCTGACATAGGTTTAACCTTTGCTCCTAATCCCCATGTCAGTCAGGTTCAATTTTAATCTCAGAAAGTAAAAGTATCAGTGCAGGGTTATTTTAAGGGAGGAATAAAATCTCAGTTATCTAAAGGTGAACCCTGGGCTGTTGAAGGGATGGTGACAGAAGACAAGGGGAAGAGGTTTTCCTGGAAAAGTTCTTGAGGAATCCAGGAGAGGACCTTGGAGTGCATCAAGCTATGCGGTACCTCTAACATTTCTTGAGGAACCTCACCAGGCTGTTAAACCTTTGGAGAGCTGCTTCTTGTTTATTCGTTTCTCTGTTTGAAGGCAGAAAACACTGATCTGACACTTCAGAGGCTCTAAAGGTAGAAGAAAATTCTTGAGTTGAATTATTTTACCTAAAGTTAGACACTTAAATCAGAAACCCGGTTGCTCTTGGCTTCTCTTTATTGTCAAGGGAGAGATGAAGACACCTCCAGAGGGGATTTAGGCATGTTGACATTCTGCCATTCGTCTCTTTAATCCTTTTTTACTTTCACTGGCTGAGTCCATACTGCCCAGCTGCACCCGTTTCCTTGGATTTCTTGACATCTTTTTGTCCATCCCATGTGACCAGTCATCTGGCCCCAGAAGTGAAATCCCATCATGATCCACTGGTGTACAAAGCAAATGCACCACTAGCCTGGGGGGACTTACTGCCACGAGGTCTTGCAGAGGCCAGGAGCTTAGAAGGATTCAAAAAGGAATTAGATATTTGTATCAGGAACAAGAATAGCCAGGTATAATAATCAAGATTAAAAACATAAATAAGACTTTTGAGAGAGCTATAAACCTACATTCTTCAGGGTTTATGTGAACTTCTGACTAATGAGGGTTTGGAGTAAATTTTGTCCAGTGGAAATTCTCGGGGATTTATGTTTTAGCTCACTTAGGCACTTCTGAAATCCCACTCCCTGGGTCTGCTGGACTTCTGATTGATCCAGGATGACATTTCCTGTAAGCATATGTTCCTAATCATCAAACAATGCCCAAATTTCTTAGAAAATAAAAAATAAAGATCCTATATCATTCAGAGAAAGAAAAAAATCCCAAACAACCAAGGAAAAAAATATTTCCCAAAGAAAACTCTTCCAAATAAATAACCACAATAATTTGCTCAACAGGATTCCCTGCCTCAGTTCTTATGCTTCACAACACCTGCCTCCATTGCCTTACTGCCTGCATAAAGGAAAACCTCGGCCCTTCTCTCCTTCTACTACATTTTTTTTAATTGACATCAAAAACATCATGGATGCCTTGTAGTCTGGAGCGAAGGCGATGGGCATACCTGAAGAACTTCTATTCTATGGAATATGGAATTCAAAGCAATTATTTTAGAGGAAACTTCGACTAGATTTCTTCAAATATCCAGTTAGGAGTATAGTTTAATTTGGAATGCAGTTTATTATATGTGCTTTTAATAACTGTTGTACTCCGAGGAAGTGCAAAGCTTCGTTCTTAATACCTGACATCTGGGAAGAAGCCTTGGAGCACAGATACTCATCAGAGCATTGTGGCCATCCTCCAATTGTTGATGGAAATGAAGGTGGGTCCCTTCAAACACATGTTTTCAGTGCAACATGGGTAGTAAAGAAGCGGTGCCCTCCAGCAGGCAGCCAGATAGGCAGAAACAGAGGGCCTAAGCTTAGCCAGGATTAAAGGATGCAGAGGCTGTAAAAAGAAGGTTATGCCAAAGAACTAAGCAGCACATGTACTTAAAGCACACAAAGTCTCTCCTCACCTAGTGTAAATAGATGAGGTAATTGTAAGTTAGAAAGGGAGAAGTCTCAGAAGTCTGAGCAGTCCTTTGTTCACAGTTTCTCCTCTGTGCTTAGAAAGATCACAGTGCAACACACCCCGTATAGAGGTCACACCATTATACACCCTGCAACGTGTTACAATTATAGCATCCCTGGTAGCTTCTAGTCATTGCAAAATAATTGTTGTAAATTTTTATAGAAGTCTTTTGTGGGCTTTTTTTTTTTTTTTCACTTGATCTGTGCAGCTGACTCATGAAGCTAGAAGAGGAGACGGAGCAGCAAATTGCTGCGGGAACTTACGTCACTGAGCACTTGGGCTGAGCACCCAGAGCTGGTTTCGTTTCACTGAAACCATGACACTGAAACTCCTGTTTTGTCATTGTGCAGAGCAGTGAGTGAATGTCCATTCCTGAGACTGGAAACAAGCAAATGGCAACAGCAAATGGAAGATAAAATGAACAGAGAGGCTCTTTGTGTTGTACAGGTGGCCTTTTAAAATTTACAAAATGTCTAAGAGCTTTTTCTAAAAATGTCCTGTTAGTCTTTTCTGGCCTTTTATTGTCTTGGCTTTGGTAATTTGAATCAAATTTTATAGTTACCAGCACGGAGAAAAATCACAATCGTTCTTTCAAATTCCAGAAATTATCCTAAAAAAATAATTAATTCCAGAGTTGGATCTTCAGAGATGTTAAGGGGGCCACATATTAACACAATTGGATCAATATGGGCCACGGGTACTTTCCCCAACCACACAGGAAAGAAGCATTTACCTAATTGTCTGACCCTCTTCACTCTCTTCTCTTTGTCCCATCACACAGAGCAGCAGCATCCAGGTTTCATTCCTACACGTGCTGGTGTGACTCCTCCAGATGGAATTGGTGCCTAAATTGGTAGCAAAGTCATCTGAGATGTCTTGCTTGCCTGCAGACTGAGAGCGTTTCAGTCTGCAGAAGCCTCATTGTGACAGATTTGCAGAAGTTACCATCATCCTTTCATTTTAAAGGAAGAGAGATGTGTCATTGACACAGTGAATTTATTTTAGCATGTGATTCAGGGCTCTGTTGTGCAGCAGCAAGTCATGACCTTTCTGCCTTTCTAACAGAACATTTAATCACACCTTTGCTTCCTCTGCGCTCTCTCTCATCCCTTGTGCATGTGAGCTGCTCCTGATGGTGAAAACTGAGTGCCAAAACCCTCCATGAGTTTGTAGGCAAGGGAAGTTATGGGACAACATTCATGGTTGGATTCCCTGTGCTCCACCCTTTCACAGGGGGATTATTTCTAGAATCCATCTTACTGCACATGTGGGAGCTGTGGAGCTGCTGCAGAGGGCATCTTTTACAGATCCCGAAGAGAATACCAGGCTATCCAGCATGAGTTCCTGGAGATTGCAAAGAGGTCTGGATTCCCACTGAGCTCTGAACATCCACTGCAGCACCAACACCCCTGGAAATGTCACTCTACCACAGCATTGCCTCTCTCATAGCCAGCTCAAATTGTGGACAGGGAGTATTTCTGCTCAGGGGAGCAGAACTTGTACTACAAATTGCATCGTAAGCACTTGTTTTCTCAGCGAACATGCCTGATTGAACAACAGTGAAATGAATCTCTAATTCCTCGCTGGGCCTGGCCACCCACTCACTCGGCTGGATGAATCAGCTCCCTCCTGGCAGCCGCTGGGGGAATCACAGGTGACAATATGGTGAGAACATGCTTCAGTGAAGTTGTTGGTTTGTTTTCCTCAAATTCCCTTTACCATTCCCTTCTCTTCCCTACACCAGGCTGCATATTCGTAACACAAGCCAATTATTGATAAAAACCAACTAGAAGTCTCAATATCATTATAAGGATTGGTTTGTTTATTTAGATTTTAGTAAGGTTTTATGCAAACCAAACTTGGGTTTGCATATGACTTCGCTCATCCTATATTAAAAAGCATCCTGGGGAGGCAAAGAATTAAAAGCTTATATGTTCTCTTTTTATGGTTTGACTTATGGTGCATGTTGATTCCATTCTCTGTGTACAACCTGTTAAATCACTCTAAGTAGCTGTAATGATAATGCCTGATGGAAGCCTGATGGTGAAGTATTTGTTTTAAAAATTGCTGAGGGCAGCCCTCCTAGGATTAGAGATTGGCAGACAGGAAGATGATAGTTTGATCTTCACTATATTATTTTAACTAAATAAAACTAAAGGCAGCAAGTGGGCACTCTGCAATGAACACATTTGGTTCAATAAATTCCCTCTGATGCTTTCCATTCATAGTAGGGGCTTGAGCTAATATCCTATAAACCAATTGAAACTACTCTTGTCGACTTTAAAGTGCTTCAGATATGGTCATGCCTGCCAACTGTCCATCAGTGTCTTTATCATGTTTATCACTCATTTTGCTGGAACATGACTACCTTTCCCTGCACCCTGAAACACACCCAGGGCTTTGCCCCACAGGGGAGGTTAAAAAACAGCCTTATTTCATGTCCATCATGACTTCTCATGGTGAACACACAACTCCTTCATTTTTAAATACGATGTTTTTTAATGTGTTGCCCTTTCCCAATTTTCTTGCTTCAATGCACCGAAGATGAATTGTATTGTGGTTCAGGCAATGCTCAACAATCTGAACAAAGAAGAGGAGACAAAGGCAATAACCTTGATAATACAACATATATGTAAATTAGGCTAAATGAAATGCTTTTTTAATATACTGGCCTTTGACAAATGAAGTCAAGGCACAGAATGAGTCATAAATGTATAGAAAAAGGAGCGAGAAAAGAGTGATGTGATTTTGAAGCATGGCAAACTTGAGGCACAATTCTGATAATCCACCAGTGGAAGATAAAGAAGAGGGCTGGAGCCAGACTACTGAAATCTGAACACCTCAGATGCTGCTGACCTGTTGAACTGACCCAAGGCTTTACAAGAAGCTGGAACAAAAAGCCCATATCCAGAGTTTCACTCCTGCACATCTCTGGAACCCAAGCCTGTTCCTAGACTTTATATTTCAGAAAAGCTATAAATAATCCCATTTACATTGCTGGAACTTTGATTTAATTTTCTTCCTTCTTCCTTTCCTCCTTCTTTAAAAGAGGGACTGGATAATTTTATGATCCCTGAACATTTGTCTTGCTATTCAGGCCTGGGAGGTTATAAAGGTAGAGCTTTCATGGTGCAGTGTGGTATTCCCCTGGGGAAAGAGGAAGGTTTGCCTTCTGTTTGATGGGATATTGTACATTTTGTTTGCACTTGTTATTGGAGAATAAAGCAGGGACCTGATTCTTATTTCTTTTGGATTTGATTTCTCTGGTAATGCCTGTATACATTTATCGTGAAATGTGATCTATCTTTCGTAGCAGACCTGCTGATTGGATCTGACAGTTGCACAAAGAAGCTTAGATTTCTCCCAGGAGTGAGAGAGAAGGACAGGAATTTCTAAAACACAAACAAAAATATGGCAAAAGGGAGTTTGAAACCATAGTTTATATGTGTCTGGAGGCTCAGGGATTATTTTTTAGCCAAATACAATGAATATTGATTGATTCTGAGAGTGCACAAATTGTTGCGTGGACAATATGACGCTTTATGCCATGTCACCATTTTACATGAATGCAAATTATGTTAGAAATTATCACTGGCTGTAAAGTCTATCAGTGCCACCAGGCTGGGACAACCAGATTGTCACCATCAACCTCAGAGCCAAGACCAACCCACCAGGAGAGAACCCTCTTGGGTGCCACAGCTGGTGTAGCTCCTGCTGTGTTACACCGAGATCCTTGGTGCCATCCAGTGAACCCCCCAGGCCTTCCTTCACCCTCCATGGTGACAACCAAGGAGCTTTCATTGCTTCCAGCAGGAGTGGGCTCTGATCCCATTCCCACAAAAGCAGTTGGTTATAGGTGGACTGCTGGTCTGAACCAGTATGTCAAATCCCACGTTAACTTAAAAACATTAAAATGATAACTTCATCTCGAGTTACTTTCCTATTCATCTATAGAATTTCTCAATTATGTATGACTAATTTTGCACAAAGTCATTATTTGGAGCAATTTGTCTAAGTATGAGAGGCAACACCTTCAGCCTTCCTGGATGGTGGGTGGGGAAAATGTCATAATCAGTTCTGCTTTGGCATGAGTTATTAAGCGGTCACAGGAGTTCAAAGGAGAGAAATAATGAACAGGTAAGTCATTACATGCAAAAATTCTTCTTCTATATTATCAAAATACAAATTAATTACAGATAAGATCAGATGAATTTTCTTTAATGTCAGTTTTTTCCCAGAGATGGTAATGAAAGCGTAGAGTATGTGGGAGGAGAGGAGTGGAGATGTATGGAAGGGATGTTTTATTAATGTTGGCTTGATTTCACTGGGAAGACGTTGCCTGTGAAAGCAGCAGAGGAATCAGGAAAGGCTCTGGGACATGCAAATAAAATCATTTTTATTGCACTTAGTGTGCTAACTCATGCATGATCTCATTCAGGCTCTCAAAGCAATCATAAAACTATCTCCATGCAGCAATTACTCCATCGGCCAATGCAATCAGCAGGTAGGGCAGCTGTCAGCCCTTGCCACAGGATGCTCCTGAATTCATTAGCTTGTGGTCGGGATACCTTGACAAGGTTTCCATTCTTGATTTTGGAGGGGACAACCGTAACTAAAGTGAACATGTGACTCATCAGAGCCAAGAAACAAAAGAGATCTCCCCAGTCCCCTCCCCCCCTCACATGCAATACTAATATTCACATGACAACAAACATTTTCAAAATAATAGTCCTATATACTTAAGACTAATCAGAGCGGGCGCCATCCAACTTGCAAAGGTAGCAATTTTCCTTCATTAAAGCCAAATCAGGAGAGAGAACTTCAGGATTCCTTAAGGCTAATTACAAGGTGTTAATAATAACAATATAATGGCAGCAATTTTCTAGCTTTGCCCAAACCTATAATCTGCCCTGAGTGCCTTATAGGATTGTCTCTGAGTTTATATAAAGCCAAGTGTTAGCCCAAAAATGCTTTAAGTAATTTAATTTTTACATCATGTCTCTTTTCAGTCTGTTTGCAGTGATGGGGTAATTGTTAGTGGAGAGTGTTTTCATTGGGGAGGAGGACAAGTAGTAGCATGACAGCTCAAAATAACTCCTTCCTGGAGTGCAGGTTGTACAGCAGAAACACAGAGAACACAGGTCAGGCACCTCTGAGCTAAAGCCCAGCCTGCCCAGAGGGACCAGAGCTGCATTTCTTTGGCCCCTCCTGCCCACAGCGGAAGGGAGGGAGGTAACTGATTATAGAAGAGCTGGAGACAAACAACAAACAGACAAACATACAAATTATTTTCACATCCACCTCCTAATTGCTCTCTAAAAACCCTCTAGAACACCATGATCAAATGTGACATATTGCTGGAGTGGTGATGAGTCATTTGTCAAAAATTTTCAGCCTCAATAGCAAATCAACAGTTCTGGCACAGCGAGTCTTCAAAATACAAGATGGAATCGTTGTGTAGCTTCTCCAGGGTGAATCAAGCAAGAGTAGGTCTTACTGACTTGTAAGATTTTCAAGATCAGGTCATAATCCTGAAAATCCTGTAGCCTCACATGCACAAGGGTAAGAAGGAAAGGCAGCTCAATACAAGCACAAAGTAGAAACTTGAACTGAAAATTAATCCCTTGCCAAATTTTAAATGGTCCCACTATAGATCTGTTCTCAACCTCATGGGGATCACTTACCTTGACAATGTAATAACACGGTGTATAATTTGAAGAAAATTTGGTTTAGTCATAAACTGGAGACATCAGAGACTCTACTCTGTAAGGAAAATAATAATAATATGTTTGTCGTTTTCTTTCCAGAGAAAAAGTGTTTACCTACAGCATGTCAAATTTTAGCCTGCAGCAAAATGATTTATGAACAAATTCTAAGCTTCTTCACAGTTGACAAGTTAATTCTTACGGGGGAAAAAAAAAAGAAGAGGAATTATGACAACACAGAAGAATGTTAACATGGTACATACTCTAAATGAATAAAGTACACCTTATAGAGCTACAGTGTAAACCCTTATTCATTTCAAAGCTACTTACAGGCTGAGAAACTTCAAAAAATTTGGTATTACAAATACTGGAGTCAAATTTCTGTGAGTTGAGAAGCTTATCCACTTCAGACCTTCAAAACTTCACTGTGAAATCTCATACAAACAGTTTTGTCTGGAAAATTTCTAGTACTTCTCAGATGACAAATAGTACTTGGTTTTCAGGTAAAAACTGAAAGAAATGAGAAAATAAGCAAACTGAGCATCCAGAGTCACCCATTGCAACAGGTACATATTTTGCCCCACAAAAGTAGGTAGGAAGTGGAACATAAAAAATAGAGGGTATGAGTAAGAAATAGCTTAATTTTTCCACTTTCCAGGCTCATCTCTGTTTGGAAAGGGGGGGAAACAGACATAAGGAATTAAGCATAGCACTGGAGTCAAGTCAGATGAGTTCAAGTGCTGGTTCTCTGTATATCGTAGAAGATAACTCTGAGAGAAATAAGCAGCTCCTCTCTTCTGGGCTGTGTCTGCCTCCTCTTTTCAAAAGCCCCACCAGCACTTATTCAAAAGTACTGCAGACTTTGATGTCTAGAGATGAAAAGAGGTTTTGAGGTAAGAAATCACAGTTTAGTCCTAATCTAGAAGAATCAGTGGCTACTAATGATGAGTAATTTAATTTCATGTGTGTAATTTTTGTCTCTTTATGGGTTTGTTTTACAAGACATTTATAAGGTCAAATGGTGCTAAGTGAATAAATGAATAGTATTTCTTGTGGATAAATTGAGTAAAAAAACTACCTTTCCTCCACCCCCTCTCCCACCTTCTCCCAGTTTACAATCATGTGGTACAGAGCAGGAACCATTTTCTCCACTGGCAGTCAGATGTAATCCCAGAACTAAGTAAATCGAGCACTTCACACCCGTTCACTAAAGTAAATTTATTCTGATTTATCTTATACACTTGTCAAAAGCTGTGCCAAGATGAATACACAAACCATTTTCTTGGATTGTTTCAAGTTAATCATATTAACGTATTTGCTTTATTGGCTTTGGGGGGTTTCCAAGTGGAAATGATTGAAGTAGGGTCCAAAATCAGCTTTGTTTCATTGCCAGTTCTGGTGCTAATGTGTGCCTCGTTGGGCTTCTTCTCTCCGTGTCAATGGGCCTGAACTTCCAGATCAGGAGCTTGTAGTGGCTGCTCATCAGTTTATTTCTGTAAAATGATGTGCTTAATAAGTCCATTATGTATTTAGAATCTGAAAGAAGATAAAAGCATGACATTGAGTTTGCAAAAAAAGGTGGTGCTCATCTATTGCAGTCAGGGGAGCTTGGAGGATTCATGGAGGCTGAAATATAGAGGAATATGTATATAGGAAATACATAGGAAACACTGCGTGCAGTGAAGCAACAAATTCAGCAGATCCCAGGGGAAGAAGAGATGGTATTAAAGGCTGAAAAAGTCCATCCTACAAACATCTACTGTATCAATACTCTGCAAAAGGGAACTGTTACCCCTAAAAAGGTTGCCCATCAAACAAAACTCACAGCTTTGCCTTGAGCTTAAGCAAAACCAAACCAAACCAGCAAACAAACAAAACAAAAGTTACTGTGACAAATACGGACATTCACTGGTCAAACAATTTCCAGCCATTTGAAAATCTGGGCTATTGGGTTCCCTTAGATTGTTCTGAGTCTCCCCAGAATCAGACTTGTTGCAATTTAGGGAGTAGCAGGATCAAGCAGGCCAGGCTTACAGAGATCATCTTTGGGATGGGGTACAACATCTAAAACCCCATTGGCTTATTGATGCAAGTCAGGACTTGTAATAAACACAGATTGAATTGTGGTGAAGTACTGGAAGTGCAATTCAAAGAGTGAAGGTCACAGATCTCTTGCTGGAGCACTTCTGAAGGTGGGAAAAACAAACAAGACATCAGTCACCTACCCAGGAATCCATGGGCACACACCAGAGGCTTTAAGTAATACTACAGCTACCAAGCTTTTCTGTATTTTTTTTTCTGCCAGGTTTTCAGGTGTTTTGCAGGGAATTTACTCCCATGCAGGGATGTTACTCAGCCTAGATTTCCCCCAGACCAGCAGCAGGATCCAGAACTGCTCTGGACTCAGGCCAGCTCTCAGAGCTGCATAAAATTCTTTTCCCTATATGTAGTACCCGTATGTTTTCAAAATCTTTTTATGTTGAAAACAGAGGTTGAAAGCAACAAAAAATTGCATGCATCGAAAAAATGCTCATATCCTGGAAAACCAATAAAAACAAACCCACACATGAATGGTTTTATAGAGAATTGTTTCAGTCATCTCCGTATCTGTGGCTCTGTGTTCCTGCACTCTGGTTCCTGATACCTGACAGTGGAGTTTGCTTCAGAGAAAGGATTTTGGAACTATGTAAGTTACCAGCACATACACATGTGCAAAATAATAACAGTTTTTAAAAGGTCAGTTCAGTGATCTGTCCTTTCCTTGTCATTCCCTTCATTTGTGTCTACCCTCTTTCTGCCCACTGATTTCCTATTCTTTTCTCACGGAGGTGACCAAGATTAAAGGTTTACTGTGGATGACTATTCAGGAAAGCCCCACTTTCTAAATCTGCTTCTAATTAAAAAGGGGTGGGAGGGAAGGAAGGGAAAAAAACACTCCTTACTGTACACACAGGCAGCCTAATCCATCCTGCTGACTTTCATAGGCATGAGCTTCTAGTGGAGTATTAATAAACTATTTTCCAAGATTTATGTTTCTTAACCCTCATCACCCCAGAGATTTTTTAGGATGTGAGCTGTAGATGTCACTTCAAGGAAAGATGGGCATCTGACTTTAGCCTGGACATCAGTTTATTTATGAGGGAGGGGGGCAGGAGTTCAACCCTTGTGTTCATAACAGGGCTAAGCAAACAGCTCCAACCCAGCTCTAAGCCATTCCAAATAGACGGAGGAGCTGGTAACCCAACTCCCAACCATGGCTGGAGTTCACGTTTAGGTTGTGATTTTACTCCATTC
This sequence comes from Pitta sordida, assembly GCA_013390025.1. Lineage (NCBI taxonomy): Eukaryota > Metazoa > Chordata > Aves > Passeriformes > Pittidae > Pitta > Pitta sordida. The sequence continues at coordinate 202,626 of WEKX01004735.1, forward strand.
CCAAATGTCACTTTATCCCTGCTTTTCAGGAGCTTATTTTCAAGGATTTATGAAATGTGAGATGACAAACCTGGTGCAATAATGTTGTGGAGATTTTGCCCTTAACTCACCCTAGGAAATGCTCTGCACGAACGGTGTGGAGGTACCTTCCCAGAACAGTCTTATTTCCCAAAGGAAAATCTGAACTCTGTGCCATTAAAATGAAAAATTCAAAGAGGGTGGGAGGGGACTGAGAAGGGCATTAATCAGAATCAGTATTAAAAAAAAAAAAAAAGCAATATTTCCCTTGCCTGGAAAAAAAAAGATGCAAAGATGAAAAAAGAAATGAATTTACAGGAGAAGAGAACAGCTCTACCAGGATTTGCCTATTGGTTGCTCCACAAACAGCTGCCTCCACAAAATTTGCCTTTTCCAGATAGACAAAAAAAGTTCCCGTTGCTTCTTTTTTGTCTATATTACCATTTCTGTATTACTATTTTTACTAATACATAATACAGAACACCCAAGCTGTGTATCTGTATTCTCCCAGGCACATGAAGAAAGGGAACTCATGGATTTTCTGTATGAGTCCTGTGAACTTCAGATCGAGGGTAAGTCAATCTCTATGTAACTTTTTTTTTTTCCACCAGTGTGGTTTGTTGAAGTTTTAGACAAAAGATATGAGAATGAAGCAGTTTCTGCCTAAAAATTCCCAGATCCCCCCACAAAACGGTTTCCCAATCCACTGCCCATTTTAATTTCTGAAACATGATTCTGATTCTGCTTCCTGTGTAACCAGCTGACTCAAAGCAGGGGCTGCCCTGGAAGTGTTCAAGGCCAGGTTGGATGGAGCTCAGAGCAACCAGGTCTAGTGGAAGATATCCCTGCCCATGGCAGGGGGTTGGAACTGAATTATCTCAGTGGTGCCTTCCAACCCAAACCATGCTGTCATTCTATGATTCTTTACAGACAGTAACACTTTGAGACACAGAAGAGCTTTCAGGAATGCCAGTGTCTCAAACCTGGGCAAAGAAAATTTCTTTTACATCCATCACAGTCACATAGTCAATGCCTTTTTTCTCCTTGGCTCTTGCTATGCATGTTTCAAATTGGTTGTCTCATGGCTCATCTCCTTTGAGTCTCGCATGCACTTGCAGTGGCAGCAGCCCTGGGATGCCCATGCCCTGTGCCATCCAAAATACCTGCAGGAAAAGAGAGCGGCTGTGACGAGGAGGGGAAACCTTCACTTACTGGAATTTCTTACAGACCTCTGTGCTCAGAATATGGAATGTAAAAATCAATTTAAAAAAATAAAAATACTGTGAATTATCACTCGAGTGAACATGTGTGAGCACAGAATGCAAATATCAACTTGACTGCTTTTTGATCAAATGGCAGGAAAGGAAGGAAAAAAGATAAAATAATTCATCACTAGGAATGATACCAGCATCTTGGTTTCACATACAGTTTATACATCTGATACTTTACTTGATGCTTTGCAGACGTTCTATCCTAGCACAGTTACAGGAAAATGATAAAAGAAAATTTGCCCCAAATCTCTTTGCTATTACTTGAATGTTGATGTATTAACAGTATCATACAGCCTCTGAGGTGAGAAGGGTGAAGAAATTAGTGCAGAGCCATCAGAGTTGGTGGTTGCGTTAAACAACATTGGATGTGTTCATATAAAAACAACCATTGGGATGTTTTCGTGCCACATGTGTTTGCATAAATATCTGTATGTATTTATAACCCACCTCCTCTCCTAAAGATACAAAGCTATCTCTGGTGATTTATGCTCTGTATCTGTAATCTGCTGCAAGGTCAAAGCAACTGAACTGAGGTCTGTGGAGCTACTCCAGATTTACGCGAGTCTAATAAAGATCAAAATCTGGCCCTGAGTATTACCCTTCCTATTCGCAAGCATAGTTTTATGTTTCTGTTATCTCCTGCCTTCCTACATTCCTGAAGAGTTTTCCTGCTAACAAACTTGGACTACAAGATTTTCTCTAATCATCTAATCTTGGTCCTTTTTTAAGAGAAGGGAAAGCTGATAGCTGGGTTACGTTACAAAAACGACAGCATTTTGTGACTAGTAGTATCTAAACACAATTCTGAGTAACAGCCGCTGCTGGGCTTTTAACTGTATTAATGAAATCCTACCGGAGTTCCACTTCGCTCAAATATTTCACTGTGAAACTAAAAAGATAAATTATTAAGAGGGTGGAAAGAAAGCAATTCCTTCTGCAAAGTGCACTTTCAGCAGTAGCATCCATCTTTGTATGTGAGATGAACTTGGCGTTATCCTTCAAAATATTAATGAAACTCCAACATTTTAATGGTCAGTTCTTTGTGTATAAGAAAATACATCACACCTGAGTTTTTTGGTGGCTAGGGCTTTTTTTGCTGGGGGTCGTTGTTTGTTTTTATTGAAGGTGATGCAGAGATCAGCTTGTTGATTCTCCAGATACCTTGTTAGGAAACATGATTTAGAAAATTTCTGCAATATTTTTCCTTGAAATCTGAAAGACATCAAACAAAAAATGTGGTCCATAAAGGAGAAAAGGAAGCAAAATAGAGATTTTATATCTGCCCATTTGTAAATATAGCTCCCTTTGTGTAAATGACATCTGAGCAATAGATGTGACATGCCCCAGGTCCACAGAGAATTGGTTTCAGTGGCAGGTTGAGATTCCAAGAGTTCCCAGAGCCTAACCCATTGCACCATTTAATTCAATCTGCAAAAACACTTATTCATACTCTAAATATTACTGAGAGCCTATAACACACCTGATTTTTATAGTTCTTGGAAAGACTTTAAAGAAAAAAAATTGACAAATCAACTGCCATACCTTATTTGAGTATATTCTGGCCTGTCTCACCACAGGCGGGTTTTTTTCACTTCACCTTTGCATTCTGCAGATCTATATGTATATATTGTTAAAAAGTTCATTCCAGACACAGCCCCTTTCACCATCAATACCTTAATCATAACTTAACCTAAGATACTTTCTCCAATGGGAGTGTTTATGCTTCCATACTGTGAATGCCAGCTGGCTTTAGATGTAAAAACAACCCAAGAGAAAGGAATATAAAAGTTGCAAAAGCTTTTTTAAAGAGTCTTCTCTCCACCTGAATCCTAGTGAAAGATGCATTATAAACACTGAATGAACTTTTTAAACATCTGAGCTCAGAGATTCAGTACAAAAAAAGGAGGAGAAGGGGAAGCAAGTGGATTAATACAGGTTGATACAGTTCCACAGCCAAAGTGGAGTGATCTTTACAGGCTGATGTTCTCAGAGACACAATGAAATAAAAACGTTATCTCTCTCTTAGCTGTAATCTCTGATTAGAACGTTTAATCAATTAGCATTGCTGTTGTCAAAACTTGCTCCCAACAAAGGATGAGAAAACCTGCCGGAGGGGGATCCCAACAGCTGCCCAATTCCAAACCTTGCAGTGAGGTGGGAGACTCGTCCCTGCAAGAAACGTCATGTTTTCTCAGGGTGCAACACTGACTTTTGTGTCGTGAGGTAAGAACACTTACCGTGCATTATTCATCTCAGGAGCACTAATAGAATGTCAAATAACCCCGAGTAGAAAATCTTAAAGCCAAGAATTGGAAGTGTCAGGTTACACTAAAGAAAGTGTCTTTTTCTTTTCCCCTGCTTTCTAGTAGGAGACTTGTGATCTTTGGGCTGCTGCTGTTTAAAAAAAAACCAAAACACATGTTTGGAGTCCAGCTGTGAAAAACTTGCTGCATGTTTTCCTTGCTGTATGAGTCACCTGGGGTTTAGTCTCTTGGAGCTGGCCATTATTGGAATTCCAACAAAAATGACAAGCATTCTTTTTCTTTTTTTTTTTTCCCCAGTTAGGTTTATTATCTCTCTCATTAACCCAATCTTTGTGTTCTCTGAAGTCTTGAACAAGAACAGGATCTCATTGTGCTAAGTACTGTACAAACATATAATGGCTAAAACAAACAGGCAAGACATCGGGAGACAAAGTGTAGAAGGAAGAAAATACAATTGTTCCCATTTCATTCATGGCAAGCCCAGGCCCAGAGAGGTCACAGGATTTACTTAAAGCAAGGGACAATGTCCAGGGCTTAAAAATTCACCCACGTTTCCTGTGGGAGAGCACACAGCAATAGCCACAAAATTACCTTTCCTTTCTCCCTACCTTTCTGCTGGAGAATGTACAGCCTGTTGTGAAATGTTCCCTGAAATGCAGCAGGGTTTCTCATTTGCCCCTGTCCCTCCATCAAAACCCTCCTCAGTCTTCCCTTCGTGGGTCATGAGCCATCTGCAGAGCTTGCCCCAGCTCCACTATCTGTACCACTGGTTTATCTGAACCACGGGCATAACTTCGATGTGGTGTAATCTTGGTACTGGGCCAGATGGGTGTATTAACTATGAATATTTCTTCACGAGCAATTCAAATGTAGGTCATGGTAAACAAACCTATTTGAATGGAGATTATTTATTTGGGGAGAGAGAAGCATTTGGTGGGTTTTCAGATCACTCTATATAAGGCTTCTCCGTAGGGTGTAGCTATAGAAAACAAATCTCCATTTTGGGACAAGCCAGAAAGTATCTTCTTGCCTTAAAACTGCCAAGGAGCAGGAGGTACATTGTAACCCCCAGAGGAAAGGAAAGACAAACCCAGGGATTGTTCTCATGTCAGAGCTGCAGAGCAGCGAGATTTAATGTGTTGGGTTTTTTAATGAGTTGCAGAAAGAAGTGGACAGTGAGGTGATGAAATTTCCTGAAGTGCTGACAGACTAAGACGTTCTTACTTAGTTATGGGAAATGCTGGAATATGCATGTTAATTGGTATGACTGTTTAGGGCTGTATTCAAGCGTGCAGCGTTCTTGGAAAGAACTGTATTGGTTTCATGTGCACCTTTTTGATGTGGTGTTCATTCCTGAGCTGCAACTCCGTCTCATAAGGATTGGAAAAGACAAACAACCATGGTGAATGTGGCAAGAGCAATGCTAGAGAGGCCCAGGCTGGACTGAGAGGGGTCTAAAGGGATCTCTTACGCTTGTAGGAGGTCCCAGGCAAAACAAGGGCAAAGCAGGACCTACCAGGAGCAGGAGCACTGTGCTCTGAGTCCCTCAGCAGAAGGAGCTGACAGATGTTACTCTCTTCTTTCCATAAAGCACCTAAATTTCACACCCAAAATCACAGGCTAAAAGCTATGGACAGAGATCCACGTTGTTTCCTACCATCACATCACTCAACTCAGAAACTCTTACGTACTAAAATAAAATTAATTAAAAATAACAGTATATCTGTCAGTAGGATGGGATGAAATAGCAGCATTACACTCTCAGCAATTGCAGTGCAATGGCACAACTGGGACAGCTGGAGCTCCAGCTTGGATGGGAGAAACAGGACAAGCTTGAGGTGTTATTAAATGAAAGATCAGCTGCACAGTAGCATTCCCCAAACATACTTGAAAAGTGACAGCCACGCAAAATTAACCAGAACATGATGGATTAATGCAGGCTGCAGAGTACAGTGGAGTCATTCAGCTGCTCAAAACACTCCACAACAACAGTTTGGGAAATGACTGGCTGATGCCTGAAAAAAAAAAATAATTGAAAAGTCTTAAACAATAACCAGAAAACTATGAGAAATTATGAAATTCACACCAGAAATACAGACTAGAAAAGTAGTTGGCTTGGTTACTGCTTATTTACTATTGTGGGAGGTGGGGGGAGGAGATGGAATAAGCAAAGGGTATTTTATTTAATTTCCTGCAATTCAAAGTCCTCCAATTTCAGTTTGTAAAGAGACAGATAGTCAAAACAACTCCTTGAATTGAAGATATTTTTGTACCAGTTGCAAATCAAATTTGAAGATCTCTCAGAATAAGCTGAGTATCCTAGAGAAAGCTTTTTCAGAATTAAGAACCCAAAACAGTTTTCAGTAGTGAATCATACTCTAATTTTTGCAGATTTATGAGACAGAGGTAACAATCCACTCCTGAAAATCCAATGTGGCTCCATCCCCATTTTATGTCAAGACTTAATGTGTGTAAATCTGAATTTACTAACATGCAATAAAGTTTGAAGGACAAAGTAATAAACTGAATTAGGGTATTTCTGCCGTCAGAACTGACAATGGATTATTAAAAGAGCCATTTTCAAACCTTAGTGCCATGTGTTACTCATTCCTCTAATAGCCCAGAGACTGTTGTGTTAGAAAAGGGTGTAATAAGGACATGTTGTCCTAGACATTGTGTTTCCTAACATTTTGTTAACCGGACACATTTTTGTGGGTTAATAATCTCACTTGTTTTCTGATGCTTACATTCAATTGCAAAAGCAGCTGAGAGGGGAAAAAAATGCAAAGAAAGACTAGAAGAAAAGCCAAGAAACCCTTCTGTGGAAGTGTAGGTGTTTGGACATGATAGCCTTTTGGCAACTTCACATGTTGGGTTTTTGTTTTCCTAGGTGTTTAAAGAAAAGCAATTACCTCTGTGATGACACTTAATATGCCAAAATTCAGCCGTGAGCAATTTTTTATGGCTGTTCTAAACTCCAGAAACTACAGAGCGCACTGGATCCACTGAAAGATGTTTCAGTGTAGCAGTTCTGACAGGAAAGCTGTGGTTACACTGCATTCTGAAAATGCTTGAAAAAAAAAGACAAATAAGAAAAAAAGACTGGTTTCAGGGGGTGGAAATGCGGCATCAGTGGCTGGAGATGTATAATAAATGGGCTGAGATTCTTTGCCTGTTTGAAGCTTATCTTTAAGTTTTGAGGCAGATTTTACCCCCTTTGCATTTGTTTCTTTGAGCAGTGAACATGACCTTCAGTGAGGGGATGGAAGGGGCCAGAGCAGACATGATAAGTCAGGAAGGGTCTTGCCTTGAGGTTTGCAGACCCTGGGCAGCAGCTCTGTACATGGCAGCAGTTTATTCCTGTTCCTGTGCTCAGACTGGGAGTTACACACACCATTCCCAAGTCTGCAATGTGGACATGATACCTCCCAGAGGAGACATTGCCCACCAGAGTACTGGACCCGAATTTAATTCTGGCTCTGAGGCCACTGGAGAAATACAAGAGGTTTGTGTCTGTAGCTCCAGAGGTGTCTGGCACGGGTTTCCTTATTGGCACAGTGTGCTGGCTGAGGTGATGTCCGACAGCAGCTGGGACGGGACCTTTGGCAAAGCAGGAATGACCCAGACACAAAGCTCAGGTACTGCCACTTCTGCTCTCAGGGACACCATATGTTGTTGGTGGGGACTTAATGTGGCTGTAAATAAGCAAAACTCAGAATTCAACAGTACAACACCATGCAGTTGTCTACTTTATAACACATGTATGTTATCAGGAGGCTTTTTATATCAATTAGCAGAAATAATAGTTCAGGATGGTCTATAGAAAAACAAATAAATGTGCCAGTTCCTGAAGCATGGGAGATACTGGGGCATATTCCTGGAGTTTTCCTGTGCTCTGACACTTACCTCCTCCTGGCTTGTAAACAAGAGAAGGGGAATAGGAATACAGAATAGAAATTCCTTCACCCATCTGGTCATGACCCTGCCTTTCCCATGCATGTTCCTTCACATCTTGATCAATATTTTCTCTGGTATTTCAGTAATTGTAAACTGTCATTCTGTGAACCCACACAAGTTACAACATTAAATAATGTTTTCAGATATGCTTATGTTGTTTATTTTAAGGCTATGTCTAAATGTATCCTTCTAATTGCTTCATGGAAAAACAAGTTTACTTTATGGTTTGAGGGTGTAAGGCTGGGGATCATATTACTCCTGTATTTGTATAAGAGTGACTATTCAAATGGTTGTGATAAGCTACTGAGCCTGAAGACCTGCAATTAGATGTTTCCAGAAGCTTGTGACCTGTCAGTCAGCACAAGGTGCAACAGATTGTGTGAAAACACTGCACTGAGATATTTGGAAATTTTTGAAAGGAAATTTTATTAAAATATGCCCTTTTCCCTACCATCAAAATATGACATTTTGTGATTGGCTGTTTTGTTGGTTTTTTCAATTTTTTTTTTATGCTTTAATCTCAGTTTCAATAAAAACATGTTTAGAAATGTGTACTTTAAAAAAAGTAGAAAAAGCACAGTGCTTGTTAAATTGTGCATTTGAATCCATCTCTATAGCTCTAATAAATATAAATATTAACTGATAAAACCAAAAACTGGTGAAAAAGTCTTATTTTTAGGACAGAACAGACTCAATGAAGTCAATAGACATAGGAGTACTGACACATTCTGTTGCTAAGAGAAATGCAAACTCCAAAATTTAAACTTGTTTTCAGCATTTCCAGAATTTGAAAAAGAAAGCAGCAGCTCTCCCTCTTGAGCCCAGCCTGCTTCACACGGACACTCTGCTCTCCCAGCAGTGCAAATGAAGATGTTTATTCAAACTTGCAAACAAAATCCAGGAAAATCCTTCTGGCGTTCGGTATAAAGCCATTATGCAGGTGATTAACCCATTAATTTTCAAATGTGTACGTTGTCAAACATGACAAAACAAACGAGAGGAGGATGAAAGCAAAGTTCCCAATTACGCCGTTGTACGGAGGAGTCAGCCCGGATTTAAGTGACAGACCTTTCTTTTCCCTTTAGGTTAATATTGCTTAAATTGCACTGAGCAATTTGCCACATATGATGCAAGTTAAATACCACTCCTGCGAACTCCGGGGAGAATTCTGCTGGCTCAGAGCACTTACAAGTGGCAAGACTGAATCAACCAACTTCAATTGAAATGTATATTTGACTGGATATTGCATTTCCTTTGACTTAAAATGCAAATTACAACTAACTTAGACATACGTAGCTTTGGATGTGGGAAATGTGATTCAAAAGTCATTCAATCAATGGAAGTCAGGGCTCCTCAGCTCAGTTTCTGTTTCAACCACTCGTTTATGAAACTAAGCTTAGACAATAATCTTTTTATGCTCTTGCCATTGTGCAAAACAGCTTTTAATTTAGGCTGGATCATTCTAGGAATGATTTGAGATCTCAGCAACAGAGATTCTCTTCCAGGCAGTTGCCATAAATACATATACACAGAGCGATGTACACACATCATTAAAAAAATATTTGGGATCCCATCTCAAGGGTTCTTGTGCTATTGTTTGATGAACATATAATCTGGAGAATATAAAGAGAGGTTGTTTGGAGGTAACCAAAGAAACCCTGACACTATCCATCTTTTAAATCATCATGGGTAATAAACTTGGGTAATAAAACTAATATTTTCAGAGAGCACCAAAATATTATAAACACATTGCTCCAAACACACAGTACTCTGGGTATCCAAAGTAAATTTGGAGGAAAGCTGAAAAAGTTATTATCAGCTACTGTCAGCTTCTGGTGTTCCCCTTTAAACACAATTACGTTTTCCCCATCTAATTGGTGATCAGATTGTTTTCAGATCTCAGTTTTAACAGTCCAGAAAGTTCATTGAAACAACAACAGCCTAAAAACTATAAACATTTTCTCTCATGCTATTACTAACACCTGCATTCAATAAAACAGAATTTCAGTCATCACTTTTTTTTCCTTGTTTGGATTTTTCCTATTCTTGTACCAAGATATTCATTTCATTTGGGTTGTGGAAGCAAAAAACTTACTGTCATTTGCATTTGTACTTTTTTCATTCCTGGCTCCACAGAATTTGGGAGGCGGTGGTAGGGATTGTAATTATATGTATAAGATAATTCTTTTAATTGGAAAATATAATCTCTTTCTGTTTATACTTTCTTACATTCCGGGTTTTAAAAAAATAAAAGAAAGAGAAATGTTGTTTGTTTGTTTTATAAAATCCAAATTTGGCCTGAACAAGTCCATAGAAGAGACAATTAATAAAATTACTCAATATTTATGCTTCTCCTTAAAGATTGCACAGAGCTAGCAGGAGAATACACACATGAAGGAGTGTCTGTCTCTCTCAAATCCAACACTGGATGATCTCATGTTTCTCCTGCCTTTTCATATTGTTGTTGGAAAGCTTTACCTTAAAAAAAAAATCATAAATAAATAGAAGAGGAGACGAGTTGATTTGCCTTCCTGACAGAGACTTGTAATCTCTGGAGGTTAGAAAATTCTGTTCTTCCCTCGTGTCTGTGGGTTCCGTGCTGGTGTCACCCCTCTGCACCCAACAGTGGACAGCCTGCACCACTCATTCCCTACACAGGAACCGGTGAACAGCCCCACAGAAGGGCTGGATGAAAACTGCTGGAGGTGAAAGAAGTGGAACTGGGTCTTGGAAACTACCTTTGTGCTCCCCATGTTGTGAAACCAGTTCTTCAGTGGAAGTTACAGCAACACAGCACAAGCTACAAAACCCAGGATGCAACAGGACAGGAGGAGACAAACAGGGCAGATGTTTCCCTTGGGAGCAGGAGGGAAGGCACTGAGGAGCTGGGAGCTCACAACCTCTCCCCTCACATCTGGGCAGCGCTCCAGCTGAATCGAGCCAAGGGCTGCAGGCAGAGTTTAAAGCCAGTGTGGGGGCAACAGAGGTGAGTGGGGAGACAGCCTGCTCCCTGGCCATGGGTTGCTTGGAAGAGATCCTGAGCACCAGGGAAATACTGGAACTGCCCTTCTTCCAGATGTGGTTGCTGCTCCTCATGCCATCCCATTCCTCCTTCTCCCTTGCCCATCCTGTGGGCAGGTAGCCAGGTTTAGGAAAGGATCTCACTGCAGAACATCTGACAGTCACAGATCATCTCTGACAACCTCCTGGGGTCACCCCAGAGATTGAGGGAAGGGGCAGCAGACAGTGCTTTAGAAAAGTGTTATCCATATAGACATTCACTATCTTATACCATTCTACTTTTCTTCCCATGCCAAGGCCAAAGCAAAACCAACAATGAGCCCTTTGATTTATTTAGGACCCTTTGCAGCACAGGCTCTGCCTGCAGTGATGTTCTGCGTTTGAATCCAAGCGCCAGTGGGAATAGTGAAGGTAAATCAAGGACACCTATGCCCCGTGATTTGCTCTGTGCTGTTTGTAGCCTCCAGAAGCTGCTTTTCTTGGCATTCACGAACTTGACAGAGAATGCTTTGCATTTTGCTGTGAACTGATCTGCAGAAGAAAAATATACACACACAAAAATATGATTTTACATGCTCACTTTTTTTTTTCTTTTTGCTAGGGAAGAAAAGCCAATCGGTAATCAGTAACAATAATGTTACACTTTCAAGAAATAGTTGCTAGGGAGGAAAAGCTTCTTGTGTTTCCCAGAAGGCTTCAACAACTTTCATATTTATTGAGTATAATCCGCCTTTTGCATAATCCACTTTGAGTTCTACCACACCAACCAATAACTCTCTAAGTGTACCATTAGGAATTACCTCCAAGGTTTCCTGCCCATTTCTCCTTTATTACTAACTGGTAGATATTTATGGCGAAGAATTTCCCCCCTTTTCCCATAATTCTGGATATACTTAATCTGAACCTATTTGAAACATGACCAAAGAAATTAAAATCTGACTGAATAAACTAATAATTTATACTTGTGAATTATGTATTTATACACAGAACAAAAGTATTGTTTAATAATGGAAATCCAAAAGGGACTAAAGGTACTTTATATTTTGTTGTTGTCTGCACTAGCAGAGAGATTGGGGTTTTTTCAAATGTAACTGGTAGTGATCATGCTGCAGTAGATCTGGTGGGAATTTTTTGCATCATGCAAAGCCTTTGTTAACATATTAGACCTTGGGCTGATTAGGCCAGTTGTAATTGAACTGGAGTTAGGTCATAACAAGGTTGGCTTTGTTGTACCTACACCAATAATGATGGAGAAGCAGAGCCAGACCAAGGCTGACCAGACTTTCCTGATTACAGTTTGAGATTTATCCCTTCACAATGTAGAAAACTGTTAACATAATTCTAAGACGATTTTCTTGGTGCACATAGATGTGGCTTTCACTGTGCTGTAAAGAGCAGCAGCACCTCCCTTGCCCTCTCCTCCCTCCCATGTGCAGGGTAAGGCTCTGGAATCCAAACTGCTGGAGATCCAAGTGTTGCCTGGGCTGTTATCTGCTGTGGGGCAAATGAAAATTCATTACTCAGATACTCCCGCACGCTGGAGCTCTGGTTGCTGTCTGAGTCCCTGTGTTGTGGCTGACAACCATCTGGAGTAAATCAAATGAAATAAAACCTCTATTAACTGAACCTTAAATATCCAGAGCTTGCCATTATCACGGTCAAACACTCTGACATTGCAAAAATGTCTTTGCTTGGTAAAAATCTGTTTCCCGCGTCTCTTCACCGTTGTCACTGCTGCTCGTGAAATCGAGACTGAACTGCTTGTGTGGATCCTGAGACACACGGAACCACATTTTGATGCAGCATAATTGTGGAAGGTGACCAAAGCCAAACCACTGACAGGATCAGGGTCCAGCTACAAACCAAACCCTTAAATACCAAGAGCATCTCTGAGCATAGCGGTCTTGTTATCACCACTTTAAAAAAGACCCAAGTGGCAAAAAAACCAATTTGATTTGCCTGCAGAATAGCTGAGCTTTTTGCAGATGGGGAGTTACTGTCCAAGAAGCATTTCAATGGAACGAATTGGGACAGTGCAGTCTGAAGAAATCCAGACTTTTACTAAAAAGCACAAAAAACCTGAGTGTGTCCGTCACCTGAAGCAAAACCCCATATAACAGACAACAGTGTCCTGATGGCAAACCCTCTTAGAAAATGCTCCCTCTCCAAAATCTCTTCAAGCAGCCATCTCCAGTTAGACTTGCAGAATTTTTTTTTCATATCTTAGGGACGATAAATGAAGATGTTTAAAATGTATTTTATAATTGCATGGGCAAATATAATGCTAACGTAGGAAAGAGGGTTATTTTACAAAGGGAAATTACGGAAACAAGACAGTGTGAGGTGTTTCTAACTACCTTACATGAGCTGCAATACACGCGTAGAAAGAGGGAATGCTGTGCTAACAGAGCTCGAAGGACTTTGAACTGGAGGAGCTGGAGAATCTTCTGGTCTCTGATTCCTGAGAGTCTGTGCTAAATAAATCCGTGGAAAATGTTATATGGATTTAATTTCATAATTTTCTGAATGAGCATCCTTCCAATATCTGTTATCTTCTAAAGTATGATTTATTTTGCTTGTTTTCACTTTCCTTGCACATACGTGCATATATACACAAATAAAAATTGTTGCCCTTCTTAAAAAGACTTGGAGCCGATACAATCTACAGAGGAATTAGGGGCATCCAAATAAATTCCCCACCCCTGCGGACCATCGCCGGGACCCCGATGACATTCACTTCAGAGCTAATATCATCTCGAAATACAATCAGAGTAATTGCGAACCCCGTGGAAGAAACCTGAATGTAATTAAATAAAGAGGTGGAGGGAGAAATCCCTGTAACCTTGGAGGGCTGGCTGGAATTCCGAGTGGAATGTGCTCGCTGCCCACCCCACTCGTGTCCCGCGCCCTGGGTGAGAAAGTGCCGGGAACGAGCCAAACGCGGTTGGATGTAAACGCGTTCGGGCAGAGGATTTTAGCTCTCTCCAGATTGCTGCGGGGAACCCCGTGGGTTTGGCAGCATCCAGCTGTGAGCTCACACCCAGCACAGCTGGCCAAGAACGCGACACGCGCGGCTGGGAGTGCGGGGTGTCTCTACGTGGGCACCGCGAGAGCCTGAGCTCCGAGGAACAGCATCCCATCGAGAGCATCTCTGGTCTCAGACAGCGAGCAGAGCTAAACCGAGCCCCAAATCACATTTACCGATTGCTGCATGAGTCAGTCCCCGTCTTCTTTCTACCGAGTAAAAATAAGAAAGGTCTTCAAGTTCATTTCAACAATTGTTTTCCCCTGAAAATAAAAATATGGGAAAAAAAGGTTTTCTTTGAAGAAATAGGGTTTGAGAAGTAAAGATATCAGCCAAATGATCTCATAGAATCTGGCACTCCCGCAATCAATTTGTGCCAAATCTGAATCTGTAACTCAAATGCTGTTTATTGTATCGTCCAGGATAATAAAAAGTACATGAGAAATTACAGGAGACAAACGGCACGTCACGAAGCAGGTCTGAAGAGATTCGGAAAATAAAGACGGGGAGTTAAATGGGGGAAAAAAAAACTGACAGGAGATGATTATGATCCTAGAATTGCAGCAAGCGTGGGGCACACCTCCACACTGAGAAGGTACTGCATAAATAACAGGAATTTTATAGGAGCTCCGTTTGGGCACGGGACGCATCTCGCGTTCCCTCAAATTTCCTAGACTGGTGGAAGGATGCAGGCAAACATCGAAAACGAATGTACCTGAAAATTCATAAATAAAAGTAAAATGCTCCTGTGAAAATAACGTCGGCTGCGTTTTTTGTGGAAGGTGGGTGTGGAGGCAGCCTCTGGGAAAAATAGAATGCTCCAAACTAAGCCAACGCAGGAGTTTTTAGCTGATCACTCTCCACACGTTATTTCCCTCTTTGAGGTGAATCATTTTGATGTATTCATCACCCAGACAAACAGGAAGATGTGTGCGATCATTAAGATTCATTGCAGCAAGTTCGAAACCGTTCGCAAACGGAAACACAGGTACTAGAAACAAAAGTTTTGTGGTCATAGATGGCATTTTACCCCTTTCTCTGCCTCTTGAAAATAAATAACTCTATAATTAGAACACACGGAAATCTGGGGAGTCTCAGGGGGTCGTGCGGTTGCCCTCGGGGCGCAGGGGACACGGTCCCCGAAGGGGCAGGATCGTGGGACCTTCGGAACGCCCGTCCCTACATTTAGTTGGGGTCAAACCGAAAGTTATTTTGCCCACGTGTTTTTCGATGGTGGATTTGGGGTGTCCTGTGAAGGCTCGGGAGGGTCCCAGCTGCGGGCGGTGCCAGCAGGTGTCCGGCTTTGCTCTCCGCGGGACCCGATCCCGTGTTTTGGGGAGGCATCGCCGGCAGCACCAGCTTTGGGGGAACAGGGTCCGGCCCTGGCCTCCAGGAGTGAGCGGGACCCTTTGGGATCGGGGGTCGTACGATGGTGCCCGTCACACGGCGACCCCAAGGTCCTGCTCGTCTCCGCAGTGAGGGGCCGTGCCTCACCTCCGAAAACCCAATCTCCATCCGATCCTCTCGACCGCGAGTTTTCTGCATGTAAATCTAACCTCTTTACCGGCGCTTTCCTCCCTCGAACCTTTCCCTTGTGTTTAGTATTTAAAAAGTTATTACCTTGGAAAAAAAATCGTTTTCAATCCTTAAGGGCAAAACTGTTAATTGCTTTGAGCAGGAAGGCATCTAATCTCTCACAACTATCCCCAGCCTCTTGCCAACCAGAATCTGATGGTAAATACCTGAGCAGAGAGAGGGAGAGAACAACCCTCGGCGGGTGGGAAAGGAGACGCTCGTATTATGCAACAACCACGGTTCATTGTGCACTCGCTGTCTTAACGAGTGGATGACACCGGTGCGATCAATAGGGACCATTATCGGGTGACACAGGGGACAATTATAACGCGTGATTGCACTTACTGCCCATTTCCCGCAACCAGCATAGTGCAACTTTGCTCCAGCGCATCCCCCTTCCCCGCGCACCGGGAGCCGGGCGCTCCCCGGGATGCAGAGCCCCCCGCTCCGGCCGCCCCCCGCCCCGGACTGCGGGACAAGCCCCTCCGGGGGTACCCGAAGGATGCTCAGGAAGGGTCTCAAGTCACTCGAGAGCCAGTTCCGCAGCCAACAGCTGTCAGCCAAAACGGTTTGGAAACGGAGTCCAAGGGACTCAAGAGGAGGATCTCGGTTGAGGCGTCGGTAACTAGTCCTGATCCCTCGGAAGCTCTGATGTTCAGTTCGTTTAAAATCCTTTCTAGCGTCTGGAGATAAACGCGTATTACTATTAATACAACGCCTTTCTCTTGGCTCCGGGTCTCATCTGAGGCAAGCGGCTGAAACAATAATCTCCCAACCTCTGACACATCAAATATTCTCTCGGTGTACACCTCGTTTCGAGGCAAAACTTAGACTTGATGCACATTCTGATTCCAGTTTCCTGCCTTTCTTTCTAGTCAAATTGGAAGCCTTATCTTCTTTCCCCGAAGGACTTCCACACGCCAGCCTCGGGGTGGCTTGTTGAAAAAAAATCTCCTCTATTTCGAAAACGGATTATTAACTAAAACGATCATAAAAGGAGGGAGAAATGCTTGTGAGGAAAATAAACGCGTTCCCCACTGCCCGCGGGCGCTTTGCCCTCTGGAGATATCTGTAAATGACACGGGCTGGTGCTTTGCGTGGACTGCGGGTACAGGACGTCATTCGTGAAATGATACGAATGCGCTCCCTCCTGATTTACACCTATAAGGGGGCCTGGGGGTATTGGGCAGCCCCCGCCCCCAAATTCACCATCACCTGCTATCACAGGCTGCTATCATTAGGTGCTGTTGGATTTCGTAATGAGGATGCTGCTGATGGACACAGGAGCGAGGATGCTGCGGCAGTGCCTGCCCGACACCTCCCTCCGCCTCCAGGCTGAGAAAAGCGGAGGTGGGCCGAGGGGCAGCCTGGAGCCCGGGGGAGGCAGAGGGGGAGGCGGAGCTGGCCGGGACGGCCCGTCGCTACTGCTGCTTCTGGAGCCGGTCAAACTGCACAGCCACTTCCCCCAGGAGCTTCCCTTTCATCTCCCCGCTCCTGGCGCCTGCAAAACAGCCTCAGTTTGTCTGCAGCGTCTCTCTTCCCCCTGTACTCCCTCCCTCCTCGTCCCGCTCCAGCTGAGAGCCCCAGGACCGGGGCGCCCACAGCCCCCCCGGCTCACGGGGGCTGATGCTGCAGGCGGGCGTGGGAGACGCAGAGGGGCACGGGACGCTGAGAACTTTCTGGGCATCCGTGCAGCGGTTTCTGACGGCGGCTCGGAGCTGGGGGCACATGGGCGAGGGGCCGCCCCG
Source organism: Pitta sordida (assembly GCA_013390025.1). Classification (NCBI taxonomy): domain Eukaryota; kingdom Metazoa; phylum Chordata; class Aves; order Passeriformes; family Pittidae; genus Pitta; species Pitta sordida. The sequence continues at coordinate 219,505 of WEKX01004735.1, forward strand.
AGAACCGGCCGGGCCCCGCTGAACCCCGACGGCCGAGCCCCGAGAACCGCCCGAACTGGGAGCGGGGTCTCACCGGGGACAGGAGGGGGGATCCCGACGCAGGGGAATGCCCCCAGACTCACGTCGTTTTCCCGGGCTGGAAGAATTCTTTGTAGGTCTGAGGCTGGGCTGCCGCTTACAGATCTTGGTTGGGGGGAAAGCTTTAACTCCTAGAAATTTCTTCAGACTTCGCCCTGGCGAGGTTTCCGTCCATGTATTCAGTGCCGTGTGGGGCTTCATTCTCTGATGGTTAACTGACAGCGGGAGGATGAAGAAGGGGAGGAGTGAGAGAGGAGAGAAACCTCCACGTTCACACTTTAGACAGAAAATGCTCCAACCTCACCTTAGACGGACTAAGGCTGAAGAGGGCAAACGCTATGAGCAAACCCTGCCATGCTTTGCTATCCCAGGCCTCCCTGTGGCACTCGAACTAGGCTGGATGGGCCAATTTCTGCTCTGTGCTTCTCAGCATCGAGAGCAGCTGATTCCTTGGTCCCACTCCTTCCTCCGACCCCCAAAGGATGACAGTGCAGAGCTCTCCAAGCCCATGGGGACGATGTGGGAGCTTGCACACCCAGGCCACAACCTGGCACCTGTGGAGAGAATCTGCACCCAAGGGACGTGATCGGTGTCACCATGACCTGCTCTCCCCCGAGCTCTCCTTCCCCAGGCTCCCTTCCAGCGGGCATTGACTTTGGGAGCGCAGTATAATTATCTGCAGCATTTTCAGCAGCCCCACAATGGCTTTCCGCGGGCACTTCATTGTTCTTGACACACATACATTGTTCCTGCATGCCCATCAATTCTCATTTACTTGTCAAGGTGCAGGAAGCATGGAGAAGGGAAAGGAAGGGAAAGGAAGGGGAGGGCGGGAGAGAGGGACAAATGCAATCCCACGGCAGCAGCAGAGTTTGCAAGGCCGGGACTGCTGTTTTCTATCTCTCTGTGAGCATCTTCATGTAAAGAGACGAGCTCTGTCGGGATAGCGAGAACAGCTGGAGAGGCATCAGCTTGTGGCATCGACTATTATTTTCAGCCCTGGAGAAAATCCCGAATCAGGGCTCTGCTTTCTGAAATGTTACAGCCAGGTTAGTTGGACTGAGGCAGCGAGAGGCATCACTTCTCTTTGCAGATCTTGCTTGGCTTTAATCCTTAACCCATCGAGGTCTGCAGTAGCACTGCCGGGAAGAAGCTGAGTGTTTAAACCCTGCTATTAGTCCCACTGATGAGTGGGGTTTTGTAACACGGCTTCTCGTACATGTCATCCCACGCTCCTTCCCACACCACAATCTCATGCCCCGGTCCCAATTTGCTATCCATGGCACCAGGCGAGATGTTATCAGGGCCGAGGCGGTTCAGAGACCTGTCTGACCGGGGACATGGATGACCAGGGCTTTGCCAACTCGGGAAAACCCTTGGGCTCAGCACATCGCTCTCAACACAACCCCATCCTCGAGGTGGGAAATCGTGATTTTTTGTCTGCAGAACTGGGGACTTCCAAAAATGCTGCATGGACTGGCAGGAAAGTCAGGAGTACAAGACAAGCTAGTGAAATCCTGCATGTTTTATGGAAGGGATATATCCGAAACTGCTCATGGAGCAGATTCCTGTAACTGCCCCAGAACTGAGCCCTCAGCTGCCCCTGAAGCCAAGGCTTGGGGAGGAGAGGATTTGTGCCGCATAGACCCAGGCAGATGCACTGTCGTCTTCCAGAGTGTTTTGTTTTTTACAGCCTCAGTTATACCACCAAAACGGCTCCCAAACACAGCTTTTCCTGAGCGTTAAAAAACAAAGCGAAAACAACAACAACAACAAAACACCTGAGAAAGTTGCGGGCACAGCATGAAATAATGCCCGGCGTAAGATTAAAATAATTATGAAAAGAACAATATGTATTCGCTTTTATCCGCGCTGTAATTATAAACGCTTTTTAAAGGATACTCTTTATTCATACCGCTGGTAGGAAGTCAAAAAGTGAGAGAATCGCTTTCATAGTACTGGTTTGATATGACTTTTAATTAAGGGCTGTGTGCCCCTAATTTATTAAAGCTCATCTATTCATCACGTGTTTAATTGACGCTGGAAAAAAAAAAGTGGTAATTACAGATCTAACCTCTGCACAGTGGTTTTGCCCGACTCGAGTTCTGCTGCCGTGGAAACGAAAACAAAAAAACCAACAACTGTTTGGGTGAAAAACGAGCGGCGCAAATAGGCTCCTGCCTTTCTCCTGGGGGCGTTTGGCTGCGTGGGGATCCGCAACCCTCATCCCGCATCCCGCATCGCTCACTCAGCGGTCCCCGACCCTGCGGCCTCGGGAAAGGGACTCGTTTGTACGGGAGCTGAAGGGGAGGGACCGTCGGACCCCGCTCCGGGATGGGCGGCGGGAGGCCGGGGGGAGACAGGAGACCGGGAGGAGATGAGGGGCTCCGGGACGAGCCGGAGGGGAGCGGGAGGAGACGGGGGGAGAGAGAGAGGGAATAGCTGGAGGGGAGCNGGCGGCCGGGCCCGCAGCGCCTCACTCCAGCTCCGGCTCGCTCCGCACCGCCATGGCTTCTCCTGCCAAGGCGAAGGAGGTTTTCTCCTCCGACGAGGAGGGCCCGGCGGCGGGCGCCGGTCG
>WEKX01004735.1:222207-244864 GCA_013390025.1 Pitta sordida
AGCGTGGAAGCGCTCATGTCGGACAAGAACCCCCCCAAAGAGCCGCCGCTGCCCGCGGCGGGCGGCAGCGCCGACGGGGCGGCCGCGGGCACCTCCAGGAACCTGCTGCTGTCGGGCCACGGCTCCCGGGACGCGCACACTCCCCCCGGGGCGCTTACAAAAACCTTCGACACCGCCTCGGTCAAATCGGAGAACTCGGAGGACGGCGCGTCCTGGATCCAGGAGGCCGGGAGATATTCCCCGCCGCCAAGTGAGTGCCCGGCGGGGGCAGAGGGCGGGCGGGCAGCGCTCCGGGCTCCGGCCCCGAGCGCCGTGGAGACATGTACGTCTGCTATTCTGTCTCAAATTTTATATATATTTATATATATTCCCATCCCTGGTAGTGTTCAAGGCCAGGTTGGATAGGGCTCTGAGCGAACTGGTGTAGTGGAAGGTGTCCCTGCCCACGGCAGGGAGTTGGAAGGAGATGATCTTCAGGGTCCTTCCCAGCCCGAACTGTTCTGCGATTCCATTATTTTCTTTAGATATATATTCATATCTAAGTGCGTGTAATTTTCGGTGTATCTTACATAGTTCTTTGTATATAGGTTACTTTTATGTATTTATGTGGTTGTATATTTATACAGTTACATATTTATATATATGACTATATGTGTATATATAAATATATACTGCTTTCAAAACCATCGAAAGATCAGAAATTACCGCGGGTCAGCTCCCTTCCCCGACACGCTGCTCACCGGCTCCCTGTTCGTCCATTTAGGTTATCCCATTGCAAAAACAACTGGAATTTCTCCGTGTTACCTTTTCCCTTACACGGTGCACAGCAATCTCTTAAACTCGGGCATTGTCCCTTCCAGCTTTGCGCGCTCTCTCCGCGCTGGCTCCCGCCGCGGTGGCTCCCGACACGGGCTCGTTCCTCTCTCCCTGGTTCCGTGGAGCCTGTCAAAGTTCCCCGAGCTGGGCCTGACCTCTTCAGCCCCTGCGGTCTCTCTCGACCCCGTCCCCGCTGCTTTGAGGACACGCGATCCGGAGGTGACAGGTCACTTCTTAAATTCTTGCCCTTGGAGCCGCGCTGCTGTGCCCGTGCGGGATTGCATGCCGCTTTCGGTGAGATCCCTTAAAGCAGATGAAAGGGGGGAAAAAAGGAAAAAAGCTTTTAAGAAACTAAAAGCCCCAAAACTACCTCGAGGAGAAGAAGCAGCATCCCGGCCGTTCTGGGCTTTCTGGCTCCCCATGGCCGTGTCACCTGTATCAGGCGATCGATCCGCTCTCCTCCCTGCATCCCTAATTTGCCTGATGGAAATTAAATGCTCTGCTTTTTTAAGTTGGAGATTTTATGGAAGCGAACTGTGTAGCCAGACAGTCTCGCTGAATTTCCTCCTCGATCTGATATTTGAACAAGGAAGTTTAGTGCTATTAAAACACTTTTTTTTTTTTAACAGTCATTTCGATTTGGCTTTCATGTGCTCCCTTTCTTTTACGATAACCTCGAATTAATTTGATTTCTATCATGCTGGGAGAGGGCCCGGGAAAGGGCAGGACGAAAGCATCCCACCCGTGGCATTCCCTGTGTAGCTCCAGTTTTCAATTTTTGTATACCCTCAAGTCTGCTGGAAAAGCATGAAAAGAAGTGTGTGCTCCTCTCCGGATCCCCTTCTCTAAATCTCTCTGAATCCCCACACTTAGACAAGGCCTAGTATTCTCCCTCTGCATTTTTTTCGCCTTCAGAATTCCTCCCCTTTCTCTTTTAAAACCTGCCGTTCTCGAGATCTGCAAAATAGTTTCATAAAAGACTTTAGTGTCTGGGTATTCTGGTGATTTCAGAGGGATTTGAGGCGAAAACTGATGATCAGGGAAGGGAGGGTCCTTCGGCTTCGACCATCTTCCTTATCTCCCACCTCCTAGCTCTCGGCAGGAGGCAGTGACCGATACTCCCTCAGGAGGGTTTTGACATTAAAAACAGCTCCCAGGTTTATTATTAGCAGTATTACGGGTAGTATGAGATCGGGAAAAAAGCTGTAAAAGTTAGAGTTTTGAGCCACACGGAGAGGGAACCCTCTCCAAATGATTGTTTTTGTCCGACACTGGCCAGAAAAAAAGAAGATAAACAGAAAAAAAAAAATAGCGAAACAAATCACTGCGCTGAGGGCTTGAGGACTGGCACGGGACAAACGCAATTACAGGGGCTGCGGTAGCTCTGGTCACCAGAGTTCGGTGGTCACTTCGGGAGTGGCGAGGGAAGAAGCCCAGGAACGCTTGGCTGTATCCCGGAGGAAATATTCATCCGGGATTTAATTTAAAAGCATGTTTTTGTGGTTTCCCCTGTGTGTAGCGTGGTCGGGATGGGTCGGGCTAACTCGGAAGTTAACCCGGGGAAGGCACTGGGATGGGGAGCGACAGTTGTCCTTCTAAACCGTGTCCCGCAGCCCGGCAGCTGGGTCTAGGGAGAGCTTCGCTTTTAGGAAAAGAAATAAGTTGTGTTGTTTAAAAACTGAGTGGAACGACGGGGTGACCAGCAGTAAATGTAGGGTCGACGTAGTCTAGTTTTAATTTAGGATAGTTTTAGAAGCAAATCAACTGTCACAAGTGAGCACCTTAATTAATAATACGGCCTGGTGTGACCACAGATGATATTTGATAAGTTGTTTTCTAAGTGGGCTTTATTTTTTGCTAGAGGAAGGGTAGCAAGAGGAGTTTAATTTTTTCCACTGTAACTGTTTTCTCCCTCACATTTCTGAACTTTGGAACACCCTCCTTGTGGGATTTTTAAATTGCATGATATGTACCTAAACAGCTTCTTGGTCCAGCCTATTTTAAAAAGTAAAAGACTAAAGTGAAAGGAGTCCAGAAAACATAACTTACAAATACTGACAATTGTTTGAACCAGACATGATCGTTAGTACAAAATATAGCAGCCTCTTCAGAGCAGTCTTTTGTCATTTACTGTGTCAAGCTGGGGAGCCAGGGTGACTTGCCTCAGGAGTGATCCTAAACACAGCCAAATTGCTAAGCTTTTGAAGTCAGCCACATGCTTTTTAGTCATTCTTTAGATTGCAAAATTATTAGTGAAATACAAAATTAATCTAAAGATCTAAATTGATCTAAAGAGAGCCATGTGCCATTCTGGGTACATATGCCTAACTGCTGGGGTTTAAGGCAAGCACAAAAGTTGGTAGATTTCCTTAATTGTATTGGCTACAAGTGCTGCACTTATGAGGCTTTTTATTTTGCTTTGGTTTTAATTGGCAGATATAATGAAAAAAAATGTTGAATGAAAAGTGCACTTCATCCTTGGGGTTTTTTTTTCTAATATTTGTTGAAGATCAGAAAATACTCACTGAGAAGAAAGATAATAAGCAGAGGGGAAACTCACTCTTGAAGAAGAAAAATAGCAATAAAAATACATAGTTAGTGAAACCACAAAACTTGTAGGATCTATCAACTATCAGAAAAAAGATAGGGCTGATTTGTTGTGCTTGGTGAAGAAATCCTGGAGCTGGGCTGGGCTCTTTTCTTGCACCACTCTCCTTTCATGAATCTCCTGCTTTTACAATGTTTGTGATGTACTTTGCTGGAGTTACACCTCCAGTTCTGCAGCTACCCAAACAACTGATTTGTGTGCTCTAGACCACTGTGACATGCCTTCTAAAGTGATCTGTGAACCTTTGTGTCCTATCCTTTGGAAAACACTGAGGCAAAATTTCACTTCCCAGGACGTCTGCTGAAGTCCTATGAGCATGAGTTTGACTAGAAAAAGATTTCCAGAGCCACTTGCAAAAGGATCCTCTGTTTTCAGGGTATCACTTGGTGGCCCATCAAGCACAGCATCTCTCCAGAGCACCCAGGTCTCCCTGCTTTTGTGATAACCGGCCTTTCCCTTCCTTGCAGGACACCTGAGCCCCACTGCCTGCACCCTGAGGAAGCACAAGACGAATAGGAAGCCCCGAACCCCATTCACCACTTCCCAGCTGCTGGCTCTGGAGCGCAAGTTCCGCCAGAAGCAGTATCTGTCCATCGCCGAGAGAGCAGAGTTCTCCAGCTCCCTCAACCTCACAGAGACCCAGGTCAAAATCTGGTTCCAGAATCGGAGGGCCAAGGCCAAGAGACTGCAGGAGGCTGAGCTAGAGAAGCTCAAAATGGCAGCAAAACCCATGTTGCCATCGGGGTTCAGCCTCCCTTTCCCCATCAACTCTCCCATCCAGGCTGCCTCACTCTATGGAACATCCTACCCTTTTCACAGACCTGTGCTTCCTATCCCACCTGTTGGACTCTATGCTACTCCCGTTGGATATAGCATGTACCACTTATCCTAAGAAGATCAGAAAGACAAAGCGACAGTAAGACAGACTTCCTGATGGATCCTGTCCAGCCCTAAGAAGGCAGTACCCCAGCCAGTACTGGCCATTCCTTCTGCACGCTTCTATCTGCCATCCTGAGTGTATGGGAGTTTGTGTTAGCAAAGCAAGGCATCCTGTATGCTACAGGTTGGGTGTCTTCTGAGAGTGCTCTGAGCACTCAGCGTCTGATCCTCAAAGAAAAAAAATGTAAAAACAAACAAACAAAAAGAGAAAAAATATTTCAGCAAATGTAGGGGTTTTATACAGTGCACAAAATACTAGACTAAAAAAGAATGGGTGAAAAAGCAATTTTATCTTATGGAGACAGAAATTTCATGACACTTTCGTAATGGGGCCCAACACAGGTTTAAAGTAAGAGGGGTGTGTGCCCTCAAAGCACACTCGAAGTTGCCATCACTTTATATGGGGGCAGGGGGAGGGAAATAAAAAGGTATAATCAAGGTTTTGTTGTTTGGTTGTTTTTTTAAAGAAAGCAGAGCCTGTAGCTAGAGCCACTGTGTAAATAGAAACTAGACCCAGTGAAGTTCAGAGCCAGCAAATTCCTGCATTTCTGGGGGTAGGGAAAATTTCTGAGTCCCAAACCTCGACAGATGAGTGCAACAAGATGAGCATCAGGGCCCCTAGACGTAGAGCCCAGCTTTATCCACCACGGCTCCTGTAATGCGTTTATCTGTATAAAGAGCTTCAGCGTTTGTAAAGCACTGTGAGGGGAGGTAAAGTGCGAGGGAGGGTTGTTAGGCAGTCTGGTCTTTATCTCTTCCTATTGACATGCTTAAAATTTTGGCTGCAGCCAGGTAATCTTGGCTCTGCAGTGCTCTTTGAAAACCAGGAGAGAGGGAAGGAAGCTTTCTGGGGAAAGAAAATGTGGGTTGTTTCCACAGAGGTGAAGAGCAAAGGATTGTCGAACACTTTCAGGAGATGTCTGGGGGGTTTTGTTTGTATGTACTTGCAATAGCCTGTATTGGAAGAACCCCCACCTGAGTCTTCCTCTTCTTCCCTTGCTGAGGATGCCAATATAAGTGACTCATGCTTCAAGCCCTTCTGAAGAGAGATCCAGGTATCACAAACTATCATTCCTACGAGTAGGACAGTGGGGTGCCAAGAGACTGCGTAACCTGTCTGTCCCCGTGGAAACTCCCCGAGCACTGGCAGTAACTTCCCCAGGCTTCTCCTTGTAACTATTGTATTATTTGTATTACTCTTGCTAAACTTTATGAGGAAGTTACTCCAAAGGCTGTGGAGCACTAAAGTCAGAGCTTTTCCTGGATTTATTTTCTTAGCATGCTGTTTTGGAAGAACGCAACAAACAAACAAAAAAAAATCAGAAAAAATGGAAAGAAAAAAAAAAGCCACGAAGTTTTACTGGTTTTGGTTTGTTTTGACCCAGGCACTTATGCTGTCTGGGAGCTACTATAGATGAACTTCCTCTTTTCCTTCCCCCTTACCCTCAATCTTCCATTACAGGAGAGTCCCTTTGAAAGGGATGCCTTGTACAATTTTATATATTTTATTGAAGATTTATTATTTCTTATCTCTTATTTCGAATTAAATTAAAAAAGAAAAAACATGTTTAATCGCGTGTGGGTCTGTTAGTGTTTGGAGTCCTTTAAAAGATAACTTCTCTCCCTGTGTGTTTTGCACCTTTGGGTCAAGTTCAAAGGAATGTTTGGGTTGCCTTTCTGATTATTTCCTCTCTCTGAATCTGAATTAAAGCCAAATTTGCAACACACGAAGGCGAATTGCAAGTCAACAATTCGAAGTTGAAAGCCAAACCTTTTATGAGGTTTCCTTGTTTTTAACGACCGCTAATAGGCGCCTCTGTTCTTTACAACATCATGCTCCGGTGATGTTTCCATCACTTCCCTTAGCTCGTGTGCCTTGCTCTTTCACTCCGGACTCTCCCCACGACTCACCTTTCCGCTGACCAAACCTGTGTGCTTTAGTGGGAGACTAACCTCCACTCCCCACAGTAGTCGGAAGGTAATTTGGAACAGATAAACCGTGGCGGGGGCCCTGCAGTACTTCAGTGCAGTTGCATCGAAGGGCGCCCATGTGCTCTCCACACTGTCCCCTAGATTTTTGGGCGAGACTCAGAAAGCAGATGCTGGACCACCTTTCCGGCGAGGGCGGCTCGAGTCTGCTCAGATAAGAGGGGTACCGGAGACACCAGGGAGACGGTATTACACCCAAATCCCATGCTGGCCCAACCTAAATGCTGTCCTAGGGGGGCTATCGGGGTTGGGAGCAAGCCTTGGGGTCCCAGCTGAGGGCAAACTGTGTTTGCCCCTGTTGGGACAGGCGGCAGTTTAACCCTGGTGCTCTTTCCCCGCTCCAGTCGTGCGGCTCCCGAAGGCACCGCGCTCCCGGCACCCGCCCGGGGCGAGAACCGCGGCGGCGCTTCCCGGTGGGCACAGCCCGAGGGGACTCTCCGAGCTCCAGCCACATACTGCCTGACTCAGCACCCCGCCGGATCGGGCCTCTGCTGGGCGAGAAGGGAGAGGCGAGGTGGGAAACCCCCCCGTGAGCTGGGCTGTGGGAAGGGGGCTGCGCGCTGGGGGAGCGGCTGGAGGAGCGCAGGGCATCGCGCAGCTCGCCTGGTTCACCCCACTCCCGACTCCGGGAAAAACCTCTTGTTAAACTTCTTGCTTCACAACTGTAGGGAACAAAGCTGGGGGAACCCAATCTCCATGCAGACTCTTCAAATTAGCATTTACTGCATAAAACCCGGAGACAACCGATTTTTTCTCGGATTCCCTTTTCCTGAAGCACCACCTCCCGAAATACGGTGCAAGGCGAAGCCCCCTAGCCCCTGTTCTTTCCCGGTCGCTTGTCCCGAGTGCTTCCTTAGCCGGGCCGGGCTATAAATAAACCAGCGGTATTTTTTAACCTTCAGTATAAATCAGCTGTGTCAGGGATTACAGCTAAATCTTTTCGCTGGAAATTCTTTGAGCGCAGGAGCTTTGTGTGTGTTATGATAGATCCTTAAATGGATACAGATTTATTGCAGCACACAAGGGTGTTGAAGGAAAAGCTTCCAAATCTCGGTTACAACCCCTGCTATGGGAAAGGCAGGACGGATCCATGACACCTTCTTCGAGCTTGCGGATGGTATGACAATTCACCCTGCGCCCATTATTAACTTGTTCCAATTAAAGCCTTCAGAAAGGCCGAGTTAATTGAGTATTATATTTTATTAGGAGGGAGGTGTCAAGCTTTACTCATGAGACTTCATCATCGGCCTAATGGGAGCTGCCCCGCAGGCAGATCTGTAACTGAATAAATTACAGCAAGGCAGGGAAATCAGAATGCTATCATTAAAAGCGATGCACTTACTGAAATTCCTCCCCCACTTTCGCAAGAGGCTGTGGAGGTGTGGCTTTAATTAGTTATTTTAATGCAAAGTCAAATTGTTCCCAAAGTATTTTCTGACACAAAGCAGATGCGATGATTAGAAGTTGAGTGAGTCTGAAAGGAGTTGGCATCTGTTCCAGGTACATCTATATATTTTAAATTCCCAATAGAAAGTGAAAAATAATTAGAGCAATAAATAATAAACATTAAAAACAACGCGATAAATTATCCCGATCCTTAAAATCCGAACTTGCTGAGCGCCGGCTCAGGCCAGCAGGGCACAGCGCGGCTCTCTCGGGACCTTCATCATCGGGGATGGATTTGTTGACATAAACATTTGAATTTGAGCTTTCTGTCTCGTTACGGCCGAGCGTTCATTACCTAAAGCCACGGGCGCCCCGAGCCTGCATTTCATGTTGTCACATTGCCTTGTCAAAACCCGTAATTCCTTCATTTTATGGGGAAGGAGGGAAACTGGCTGGCTGTGAGCGATGCGCCCGGGGGCGCGGGGGCTTCTCAGCGCCGGACCCTCGCTGCGGGGCCGCGGGCAGTGGGACCCAGCTCTGGGGGCAGCGACATGGGAAGACCCCGGACACAGAGGCCTTACCGGAGGGGATGGGGCCGCTCCCGGTACCGGTTCCGGACAGGAGCGGACACCTACCCCGCGGACCCAGCCCCGGGGGTGCGGGGGCTCAAGTGCCCCCCAGACCCGGCAGAACTGGGGGGGGAGGGCAGCCCTGCCGCAGCATCCCGGCTTCCAGCCCCCGTGCGGGAACTTACACGCACTCCCACACCGTGCGGGGACGCGCGTCTGTGCGCGCACACATCTCCATAGCGGTGAGCCCTACATCCCACATTTCCATGCGGGCTTCGGGTGCCTCGTCCCACAAATGCCGCGGGCACCCGAACGCCCCGTTTGTGCACACCTGGGGAACTGCAGGAATTTTGGGGCGAGTGCTGGACACGCAGTGCAGAAGGAGGGGAGCTCACGGAAGGGACGGATGACAAAGAACGAGCCAAGCTCCCCGGCTCCCCGTGCCTGCGGAAGGGGCTCCAAGCCAAGCCCTCCTCCGCCGGGTGCGCGCAGTGCCCGCGCAAGCAGCCAGAGGGTCCGCGGAGCAGCCGCGCCGGATTCAGCTCCCACTCCCTCCGGGGCTGTTCAGCGAGGGAAGGGAGCATTTTGATTTCTGCAAAGTATATTTAGCTTCTCTATTTGTCCACAGTTTAGTGTCCCCGAAGACTAACGTGGATCTCTTTATTAAAAACATAATCATTAAACGGGACAAAAAAAAAATCTTCACAAACAAATAAAACCCAGCATTCTTCCAGTGTGACTGTACTTCTCCCGCTCCTACGATCACTATCAGCCACGGAGATTTCAAATGCCTTTTCCTGGGGTCACTTCTGGAAGTTAACCTACTTTCGGCAGCGCCCACATTCTTGGCGTAGGAAGTCTCTCTTCTAAAATAAAAACAACGAGGTTATTCCTTTTCTTTTTTTTTCCTCTCCGTTTCAGAGCAGGGGGCATATTTTTCCAGTGAAAAGCATTAGGGATCTCAGGGAAACCGCATAGCTCATCCCAGCACTGGGAAAGCCGGGCGCCGCTAAACGGCTCACGCTCCTTTTCGCTGCCGGACCCCGCTGCAGGGAAAGGGAGCGGGAACACTTTGGGGTCTGTTGTTGTTGTTGAGCCTTTTTGGTTTGGTTGGCGTTTGACTCCCTTAGCTCCTAGATGTGCGTTTCCCACCGTAATCCATAAGACATTTGGCCGGTGCTACCAACAGTTCCCAACTAGTTGCACGCAAGGAATAAAAATCTTTCCATCCATTATATTCCAGTCTTTTAACACCAGAGCAATTCTGTCCCTGCTGTTTTAGTGGAAATACTGGTCTATAAAGCTGCAACTGCAGTATATTTTAAAATGCTACCATTTTTAAAGGGGATTGGAATAATTCTGCTTCGCTTGGGAAGAAAAAGTCTCAAGCAACGTACGTGCGATTAACATTTTATAACACTGTTCAAGGAAATTAAAAACATTCTGTGATATTCTTACTGTAAAGGCAGGTCTTTTTTGGCAAAATGTTTTGTATATGCATTTCTTAGATTACTGTGTTTTGAATAAGCAAGAATCTCGTAAAGAAAAAACCCACGTTCCTTAAAAGTATGCGCTACCCGTTTTATTAAACTGATTATGCCAACGTTCAACTCAAAAGTTTGTTTTAAGTAGGAATATTTTCCCAGACGTGTAATGGATTGCTTGAAAACAGAATTCTTTGCTTTTTAATGACCTGTAATGGCCAATTCATTTCAACTGCGCTTATCAAGGTGCTGTGTTAAATAACAAACCGGTTCTTGAAAACAAAAAAGTCATAATGAAAAATAAGCAGTCAGAATAATCTCCCATCTCCGAGCCAAAAAAATGCAATAAAATTAATTTAAGACTGTCAAAACATCAAAGCTGAGAAAAGGAGCTGCTAAAATAATGTCTCTTGATAAGGAAATAATAAAAACACACCAAAAAATGTCTACTCAATAAACTCCACTGGATTTGGGGGTCTGTGCTATATTTTATTTGGTGATGAAAGCACTTTGATGTCACTGTATTCCAAACAATTATTATTATAATTTTAAACAACCTGGTGTTTTCCATTACTAACGGCTTACGCTTTGAAGTTACACCTCATAATTTCTTAAATTAAATAAATCATTTTAAGTTTGCACTGGGAGCCTTTTAATAGCAGAGAAAGGAATATCATTATCTTATTGAGAGGCAATTGCAGTGGCTCCAGTTTGGCTGTAGCTGGGGGCAAAGTGGTGCACTATAACAGACATACTTTATTAGCCTCCCATAACTCTTGAAAGAACATTTTTATATTTTCTTTGATTCCCCCCCCTCCCCCTCTTGTTTTAAAGCTGTCCCAACCTTTAATTACTGCCTAATATGAAAAGCATTATTTTTTAATGCTGTGTAATTTACCAGAGGCAATAGGCCAAGTTAACAATTGTTTATTAGGGTTGCTGTTTCACACAGGGCAAAGAATGCCGTTCCAAACCCAACTTTTCATGGGTGGTTGCACTAATTAATACAGTGTCTGAGGCTCCTAGGGGGTTTTTAATATTAAAGCCTATGGGGCGGAACGGTTTTTAGAAGTCCAGCTCCTGCTGACGTCCTCCTCCCCTCCCCAGTGATTTCTGTTGCTTTCAAGCTGTTTTGATCCGAGGGAAAAGTCGGCGGCAGGAGGGGAGCGCCCTCGGAGCCGCACCGGCCCCGCGGTGCCCCGGCGGGNCCCCGGGATCCCCCTCTCCCCTCGCTTTGATTTTCCCCGGCAAGTCGCCCTCGCTGGAATTCAGGAGGAGGCGGGCGGTGCCGGCGCGGTGGCTCCGAGCGCACGGCGGGACCCCCGGGCTCTGACACCGCGGGGGAGCCGGGAGCGCCCGAACCCCCTGGCGCTCCCTGTCTCCTCTGGAGCCGAGCAGGAAACAAGGCTGCTTCTGTGAGGGGTGGGGTATGTGTCTTGAGGAGGGGGGTGCTGCTCCCGAGAACTCAGCGGGGCCGATGCATGAGATCCTCCGGAGCATCTGCCGACTCAGCACCGCAGCGCTGCGACCTCTCCCGAGGCTCTGACTTGAACCTCGGAGCATCCTTGTCCCCCAAATCTCCGTCGTGCCCCTGTCCCGGAGCGCCCGGCAGGTACCCAACTGCCCCCGGGTGCAGGAGGATGCTGCGGGCAAGGACACCCTCTCCCCGCGCCGGTCACTGCCCCGTCCCGTCCCTTCCAAGGGGAGACACGGGACATCCATCAGCTTGATAAATGGGGGTTACTCACTCCTGTTCTCCCTGCTAGTTTATTTTCTTAAACTACCGGGCAAAAAGTGTAATGACGGAGCAGACAAACACACTAACAAACAGACGACAGCTTTATGGATGGAGCTCAGCTCCGAGCGCTGAGGGGTGTTAAAATCCGAGCTCCGCCGTCTTTGCCTATTCTCGCTCGAGCTCCAGTCACTTCAGCCTCTTAAAAAAAATAAAAAAATAAAAAATGCAGCCCTGGCTGAGTTTTAAAGGAGGAGACACTTACGGATTTATTTTATGGGCTGACCAGGACTGTTCTCCTTTCTGCCTTCGCCGTTAACTCAGCTCTTTTGCAAATCTAATCTGCTCGGCCCCTTTGCTATTTTTCATGTTGGACCCATGCGTTTCTCCTCTAAGCCTTTCTCCTTTTTGATGTAGCGAGTCAATTGAAGAATGTTGGTCTCGGTTATCAATCACCCAGCTGGGGCTTAAAGGGCTCGGGCTAATCAGATTTAATTGCTCATGTAGCGCCACTCCTGCCCTGGGCCACGACCGACTTGCTCAATTAAACCCCAAATACCTGCAATCAATAAATAAGGAATGACAACACGTTTAAGGGATTTATCCAGCAAAGGAATTGAGCTGGAAATAGATTACAACCGAAAAAGGCCCTTTTTATAATTAAACGTACACTTCTCACAGACAGAAAAGCTGTATCAAAAAACCCCAAAAAAACCCCAAAAAAAGAAGAAGAAAAGAAAGAAAATATTAAAAAGACATCTTGATCCCTTTCCTTGGAGAAAGGAGAGATGCGGGCTCTGCCTTCCAAGAGGCCATTCCGATCAGTTATTAGTTTATTTATGGCCCAGTCAAGTCCCGAGCTCCGCTCGGGGCCAGGATTTGCAGCGCACGCCCCACGTCCCGCTCCCGGACCGGCCGGTCCCCTCTTTTCCCGTCCTTTCCCAGCAGGCTGCGGCCACTGCCTCAGCTTTCCTCTCAAATAAGTGTTTTCTGCTTAAACCCCCTGATTAATGGAGAGAAGCGTCATCGTTCCTGACGATGGAAAAATGTTAGTCCAGATGTCCTTAAAAAACAAAACAAAAGAAAAAAGTGAAAGGGAAGATTTTCTTTTCCAGTTTCTTGTTTGGAACACAGAAGTAATTGGCTGAGATCAAATACGTAGTGCTGAACGTGCATAAATAATCGGTTTTGGCAATATCCGCTGTTCCTTTTTTTTTTTTTTTTTAAGATCTTCTTTGAAAGTGGCAGATGCTAAAAAGGGTTTGCAATTAATACCAAAACATATTACGTACTTTGGATCATCCAGGTATGCTCTTGTCCATGGTTTCTGCACCAGCAGCTGCTGTCTTTTATTGGGATCAAGTTGTAAAATTGTCCCTTCAGCAGATCTGCTGTCAGTTCTCATGGAAAGAGCAACAAGGGAAAAGGAAACAGAGGGAGGAGAAGCCGTCTGCCAAGCTGGAGGAATATGAGCATGGTGCTCACACACTGCAGTCACTCTGCACTTGGGTGGATCTGTCAAAGCTTGGGATCTGCAGAGTCTTCTCATCTGATTTGGGCCCTTCTGGTCTCAGAGCTCTCTGAGCTGCTTAGGGACACCAACCCCACCAAGCTGAGGAGCAAACTGGCCAGGACCATGGTTAGGTAGTGTTTTATATCCCCTAGTCCCAGACTCCCAAAGATGGAGCTGCTGGTAGCACTACACGACCCAACACAGCAGCTCTGGACAGGATTTGAGCCAAGTGAACAGGTCACAGGGAATTGTCCATCTGAGGAACTTCTCTTCCTCTGCACATTCCGTCCCCTGAACAGCTCAGCCCCAAGCGTTGCTTTGCTCCAGTTGAACATGCCTGTTAAATACTCAACAGTGGTCATCTTCTGTGCTGGGTGCAGGAGGTGTTGCTGGCAGGACACCTGGATCCCATGCTGGTTTCCCATGGTTCCCACTGGGACACAGACTAAGTCTAATGCAAACCTGTCTGTAATGGTGGCACTCCAGGGCCACTTCTGTATATTTGGTGGCTGATCTGTAAGACAATCTTTGTGGGAAGTGAAGGTAAAAACCTTCATAGAAGTCAAGGTGTTGATTAAAAAACCCCTTCAGCTGTCAAGGGAGTATTTCTGTAAGGACTTCTGTTTGTTTGTTCCTTAGCTTGGTTTCCTAAGGAAGCCAGGATTATATGATCAAACTGTTACAGCCTTTTGAACTCCTGGGCCAACTCCAATCAAAATTGACAAGGGGGCAGAGGTCTCAGAAATAATCAGGTTGTTGTGATTTTTGTGAAAATAGACTGTGGATAGCAGAGAGACAGATCCTGTTAAATCCTTACTAAGGCTGTAACCAGAGCTCAACTCTTAAGAAACACTAGGAAAATTAAATGACAGTGGGCACAATATTACAAACATCCCAGCAACTTCTACCTTGGCTACTGGACACAGCAGCTATGAGACACAATTACCTGAAGTAGTGTGTTTTGCTGCTTGAGGAAATACTTATTGGTTGTATTCATCTTTGCCACTCTCTGGACCAATATGCCCTTTGACTTGGAGAGCAGCAGAACATCAAAGGGCAGATCCAGGCACTGGCAGAGTCTTCAGGGACAGTTCCCGTGCTGTGTTATCCAGGGCAGTACAAACTGCACACAAACACCTCCCCAGACTGCCTTGGAGGAAGCCTGAGGCTTGGCTGTGGCCCAGGATGTCAGAAGATGAGTGGTCCATGAGTTTGTACAACACAGGCTTTTCTATCATCATTGTGTCCTCTCTTTCCGAGTCATGTGGAAAGTCACCTTATGTTTTTGAGATTGATCCCAATTCTTTCAAGTAGTGAGGAGAGAAAGAATGAAAATCATCCCAGCTGCTTTGATTAGTCTCAACTCAGACTCCAGACTTTTTTTAAAGTAGTAAAATAGATCAAGAAACAATTTGAACCGTTTTATTTAAACTATGAAACTCAAGCTGAGAGCTTTGTCTGTAAGAAGGGATGACTGTCTCTTGCACTCTTAGTCTAGACTGAAAAGCAGTTATTAATTCAAGTTTGATACAATTAATATCCAGCTGGATGCTGCATGGCACTTGCTTTTGAGGTTGGGATGCACAGCCAGGCTTCCAGGTTTAGGCAGATGATGCCAGTAGGAAGGTGTGTGCTACACTAGGAAGTGCAGATGGGCAAATAGACCCATTTCGGGGAGGTATTTGACTTCCTAGTCCAGAGAGAGCACTATTTGTAACTCTGCAGCAAAGGGCAGCAGCCAGTCATTCCACACTGCTACAAAAGCAATGAGGCCTTCCCTGGCAAGCCAAGTGCAGAATGAGACATTTCCTCCTGACTGATGCCAAGTCAAACTGGGCTAATGTGGAATAAGTCATGTTGCCAGATCATGGCTGCCTCAGAATCTGAACTGTCATTTGTTAAAATAAATGCTTTTGTTGTCATTGAAAATACTCCAGACACAAGAGATTTTCTAAGCCTGTACGAAAGTCAGGACTTACAGTGCACTGAGGAGAGAGAGTTTTTCTGCTCTATGTCATTACGTTGTTAGTTCTGCAGCTAAAGGAAGACAGTCAAACTAGCAAGCATTTCACCACATGCAGGCATTCAAGATTTGAAGAATCTTATTGAATGGCATCTCACTTTAGTATCAGATGCAGCCAAATTGGGGATAAACTAAAGGAAATCTTAGGAAAAATAGAACAAGAGAAAACAAATATGACCAGATTCCTTCCAGGGCACACAGCTGCCTATACATACTCCAGCTAATCCCTTCTGGCAGATTTCCTTTTTTCCCCAGTTCTGACCATTTCACTTATTTTAAGGCTTTTTGCTTTTTGAGGTGAGTGGGGAAAGGAAAACAGAAGGAATGAAAACAGGCAATGCCATGAAACTATGTTGTAGACAAGATTAGAATAATCTAAGAGCATTAAACACGTAAATCAATGTATGGCATGAGATAGATAGAAAGGCCAAGTGGAACAGGCCAAGGGATGGCCTCACCAGGGCATGTAGAATTTGGAGTTAGAACCAGTTCATGAAGGAACAGCACAGACCAAAGGTCAAATCACACAACATGAACAGGAGTTGCCAATTAATTAAAAAGATAAAAATTCCCCTAAATATCTGAACTAGTCTATTTATACCCAGCTTCTGTCCTCCAAGCACACAAACAAAAAATCCTGAACGTATTACAACCATTATTGGTACATTCTAACTCAGACTTCACACATGTTCATACATGATGAAGTAAGGCTCAATCCTGCCCCTAGATTTGTTCCTAAACAGGGGACTGTGAGAGTATGATGTCTGCAAAGTGCTGGTTTTATGTAGCATGCTCCTTGACTGAGAGATTAGATATGTTGGAAGAGAAAAGAAACTATCTGTCAAAAAAGCAAGCTTTTGTCTGCCCAGAACAACAAGAACAGCTACTGGGAAGCACCATGTAATGATGTTGCCATAGAGGAAAGAATGTCTTCTTAGATATCCCAATCCATTGTCTTTAGGGCTGTAATTTACTTCTGGGAGCTGGAAGTTAGTTTTCCAATCTGTAGGAGGACAGATCCCTGGAATAAAGTCAGGAGGCATGATACTTTTGTATTTCTCTATGCTCTAGGGATATCATTGACTGTCTGTCTGCTGGACCACGTGATTCTTTTCCATCCTGTGTGGCTGGAATAACAGCAAGGTGGATTCCAGCTCCAGTTCCCATGAGTTGCTCAAGCCTATGAGATAAAGTCCATCAGCAAAGAGAGGTAGAAACATTGGATTTATTTTCGGTGTGGTCTTAGTCTCACCGTACCCTCCCTTCTCCCCTGAGAGCACCCAGGCTCTGTGCGATGGAGGTGATTGGAGACGTTAGAGCCTCCAGCTCTCTGCCTCGCCCCGCTCCCAAAATTTGGCAGAAGTGTCTGTGTGTGTCTGTGCTTCAGCAGCTGCAGTTCATGGTCTGGCTTATTAGAGTAAGCTGTTGGGAAGACCAAAAGTTGATTTTGCATTGCCTCTAGGAAGGAAAGCACCAGGGGGAGAATCTACTTGTCTCCTTTGGTGTTTTTAAGAGAATAGACCTGTATGTGCATTTGCTTTGCACTTTGTAAATTAAAACACATTAACCCTGAGAAATGCAAAACAATTTTTACTCATTCTGTCTTTCAACAGGTGCTACTGAGCTTGTTTATTTTGTGTTATCACAAGAGCATAATGGTCGCTGGGGGCTGCTAAGCTGGCACTGGCATGATGCCCTGATGTGGAATTCCCTGGATCGGTGTAACTGTGTTTTATGGTTGGATGGAAAACAGGTATAACAGCTGAGAAGAGAGGATAGAAATGACCAGTAGATCACTGATTTCTCTGTCATTGCTCAGAAAGCATCCTCGTACCCCAAACAGAGATCTTTTGGACTAGATTTTAAGATATTATCAGCCAAGTGACATAGATAAGTGCAGCAGGAAGGAAATAATATCTTCTTTTTCCAGAAAGCAGCTCAGGCACAAAAAGAATAAACAATTCACCCCGGTCACATGGAAACCTAGCAGAGCCCCATCAGTTAAATCCTTGCTGGGCTAAATTTTTGATGGCCAGACACACAGTGTCTTTCAGTGTCCAAGTTCCTTCATTCTACCAACAGTGATGGAAAACCTCATCTTTTTGCTTTCATTTACTTTCTAGATTTAATAGCTGAAAAGCTGTTGTGAACAATCACATTAATTAGAGTTCATTGCTTTTGCTCTGGTATGCACTAACATAACACTAAACTCTAACAAAAAGCAGTCTATTTCATAAAATATAATCTCTTTCTGGTGTCTGAGGAGAGCTATCAGTTCAGGGGCTCAATCTGGTTCTGCCTGAAGTCAACAGCAAAGCTATTAATAATGGCAGGATCAAGTCAGTTCACTAATTTGCCAAATTCCCCATCATTAGTGTGAATTAATGAGATCCTACTGGAGCTGCCTTTTGGCTGTGGGTGAAACGGAACACGCCTGGCAGCACATCAGTGTTAGAAGGGAGGCTGGGGAGCAGCAGGAGTGGTTTGGGGGGAGGGAGATGAGCAAATGGAAGACGCTTAATGCAGTCCAGATGGAAAAAATTGACCCTGACTTCACCAGTCAGGCAATGGCCATAGCCAAGCTGTTTCCTAGTGAGGAGGAAAACTAGAGAGACTCAAGTAGCAGATGAGAAGTCAGCTTAGATAAGACAGCCATTCCCTTTGCCCCCCAAATGATCTTTTGCCCAAAACATGAAGAAAAATACATGTTTTCCTGACTCTTCTCAAAGCTGTCCAATGGTTTTTCTCCTCTTTCTTGCTTTAAAGCTTCTTAAAAGCATGAATGCCTGTGCATGAAGAGGAAGGCTGTGCTCACTCTCACGTCCAGTCCCATCCAGAACTAAAATTACAGCAGAACTTTCATGAAGAAAACAGCTCTGTGAGATTTATAGTGCCAAGAGGGCCATATAAAATTTGGAGAAGCATCCAAAGAGATGTCAAATGGAACTTAATTGAACTTGGCTGTCATCACTGAATAGTACACATCACTTTGAGCTTAATGGATCCTGCCAAGTCTAACAACAGATATTGTTGCTCTGTTCCTTGAGATGGTGATGGCGGTTTAACTGTCCATGAGTCACTGGGATAACAGTTACTGCTTGAAAAGAATGTGCAGGGAGGAAAGGATGTTCTTGTCTGACCGTGTGTCTGCTTTTGGTGCCATTGCAAAGACAAAGCCAGGCTAATACTTGAGTATGATCTTTTAATAGTGGCAGCCCTAACAGCTTTGTTGAAGTAATTGAGTAAATCAGAATATTTGCCTTTTTAGAATTTGTTTTATTTTTAATGGCTACAGAGCCAAATACATACACTTCTATTTGTGGCAGTTGGGAAGCCTGAAATTAATAGCTCAAATTAAAGACAAAAAACACATGAACAAACCTGTTTTGTTTCGTTCAGTGGTATGATGACAGCGATGCAGTCGCTTTCATAACACCCTTACCTTATTCAGAAAGGACCTTGGGAGAAGTGCATGTGAGCAGACAGCTCTGAGCTGGATACTCAGAACTGCTCAGTAAAATCCCAGTGTTTATTTTTGTGGGCCTGGCATTCACTGTGTCTCAAGCTTCTGACCAGAAATCTCTCAAGCCGTTCCTTACACCAAAAGAGCTTCCAACTGTGTGGGAGCTGTGGGCTCCTTGAGAAGTGGATATGGAGGTGACCTCTGCAATCTCCAGAGGTAACTCAGCCCTCTCAGCAACTGCCATTAGTGACGGAGCCATGGCCTCAGTGAGCCAAAAGGGAAACAGCACTTTAGAATATTTCATGATGGCAAAATAGCAATAAAAAATGGACTGCCATAATCCACTTCTAACTAAATACTGACTGCCTGTGCTGTGCTCAGCAAGAGCAAACCTTCTTAAATATGATCCAGACCCACCAAATCTTGAAATACTCAGTGTATTCCCTTGAAAGTACCAGGGACTAATCTGCCATGCCCAGGATAAGTGAACACACTCTTTTCCAGTTGTCCTATATTATGTAGCATTAATTGTCTTATAGCAAAAAAGTGGAGCAGGATGAGTTACCTAATTGGGAATCTCACCTATTATTTTAAATATCTAATTTGTACATCTGTGCCTGTAGACGTCAGACTACCCTTGTTTAAATTGTTAGTCAATCATCTTGTAGCGGCAGAGAGAAAAGAAAACATATTCATTTTGTCAGAATTTTAAAAGGTGTCATTAAATATCCTCTACTTAAAAGAAAAAAGAAAGGAAAAAAACTCTCTTCAGGCAATGAACTGCACTCATAGAGATAAGAAATGCTTCCCATATACAATCCATTTACTTTGTAGTTCACTTCTAATGGGCAGTTTGGCAAAAGGTACTTTCCAACATGCATTTAAAGTGATCCGTTCAAAAGATAAGTAAATTACAGCTGTTCATTAAACCCAGCACTTCTTGTTGTGCTGCAAACGTATATTTAACCAGGAAATGCTACTGTAGGCTCTTATTGTTGGGGTTTTTTTCCCCTCTGAGATCTAGAAAACGTTATGATTCATCATCATTTTACAAAAGTGTCTGAAAATTACAGGCCAACCAGGACAGTGAAACAGAAGGTGCTTAGGGAAGTGAACACACCAAAGATCACTGCAAGTGTTTTCCAGACAGCTACTCTTGCTTGTTCCTTGTTCCTTTTGATCACTATTTACAACACAAGCTTTCTTTAAGAGAAAACAAAGCTTTTGTACTGATGTTATTGTACAGTCCATGTGCTGTAGCAAAATTACAAACTTTCTAGGAAGGATTAAAGTAGGGGCCAAACGCCAAAGTGCATCAGTGCATCACAGAGGAGCTTTAAGCTTTAAGTTACAGATACATGGACAGCCAGAACCTACCACTGTTTTTTTTAAACTCTGAAATTACTAGAGCAAGCAGAATTCTGATGTCATTTTTGGTTTTAGTCCCATTTTCTTATTCAGAGAAATTCTACATGTCTTTCTCTAAATGGAATGCTCCTGATAGGACTTCTGAGGCAAATCAGTCAAGTTCTTTTTATATGCCAAGAGAGCATACAAAATTAAGCAAGGACGAGCATCCTCAGAGATAATGATAACATGTCTGTGGATACGGTTGTGAGGGAAACAAAGCATTTTTCAAGTTACTCAAACTTGAAATCTTGTCCTTCACAATGATGAAGACCGATGTAGTCCCCCAAGAAGAACCAGGCACCCAGCTCTGCCTTGAGAGTAGGCTGAACTTTGCTTGTTCCCTTTAGGATGTGGGATTCACAGCCCTTTGGTATAAAATTGACTTTGTGTCATAAATACCCTCACCAAGAAGTGCAGTAATGCTGTGCATATCCCAGCAGAGAACTGGGACTCTGCGTGGCCCATATGCAAGTGGAAAGAAATGAGTGTGTGGATTCTAACAAGGAAACTCCACAATTTTTTCACTATTTCTTTCACCTCTCAGCAATATTAACAGCTGTTATTTGTGTTTCTGTAGAAAGTCTTGTCTATCCACCTCTCCTTCCCAAAACCAGAGAGTGATGCCACATTCTGAGAGGTGCAAATATTGATTTGACAGCGATAATTGTTGGTTTATTCCATGCCACAACCTATAAGCTTCGGCTTTTGTTAAGGGTTTCTATCAATCCTTTGCATTTCATAGATCATTTAACATTTAGGAAACCCACAATTTTTCATGCTGCCAGGAGTCAAATCACACTCATTTTAAGGATACCTCTGAGGAAGAAGTGGGTTTTGTCTTGCCTTTTAAGTTTTTTTGTAAAGTTTTCAATATTTTTGCTTCTTGTTGAGCTTGAAATACCTTAAAAATCCAAGCAAACCAAAGTTTTTCTGAGGATATTTGAGCATTTCCATTCCTATTTCCTGTTGAAATGAGAATATGCAGGGACAGAATAAATATAGGAAGTCAGCAAGGGAAAACAAATACAAGAAAATAAAAAAAAAATCAACCAAATTCTTAAGAATTCTTTAAGAGGCACTTGGTGCCAATTCTGGGTAA
This sequence comes from Pitta sordida, assembly GCA_013390025.1. NCBI lineage: Eukaryota > Metazoa > Chordata > Aves > Passeriformes > Pittidae > Pitta > Pitta sordida. The sequence continues at coordinate 243,242 of WEKX01004735.1, forward strand.
AGATGGCTTCAGCCCAAAACATTATGTACAGACAGCTCTGAATGAGGGTTTTCATAAATCAGACTTTGGCTTGGGATCACAGCTGTCCTGTGTTTTGTGCAGCTTCTACCATAGGCCAAAAGAGGAATCCAGTCTCTGCACAGACCTTGGCTGGTGGAAAAAGGGTGCAAAATCAGAAGATTTCAGTTTCAAGGCTTCAGTCACGCTCTGTCAGGTGTCTGAAAAAGGATGAAGGTCCATGATGAGTCTCTACTTTAATGTAGCTGACACACCTATTTCCTTAATAATAATGAATCAGTGAAAAGAAAATTTGCTGAGAAGAAAGCTCTTAATTTTTACTGTTCATTTATTAATGCTGCTCTCTGGAGAACAACCTAGAGAACCTCTGCAGCCACCAGTTCTGTACGACTTTCCTACTGAGAATGCGCTGTTCTGTGTGCAAACATTGTATCTGCATGCATCTTATATTTTCTGCTTGAGTTTTGAATATTTAGGGAAGTGCAGAGCTGAGGAAAGATGCTACATCATATCTGGGTTTCATTTTAGCTGGCTACAGCTCCCCACAAGTGCAACTCTCCCTGAGATAGTAGGACAGACCAGCACAGATGAGGCAGAGCCCTCAGCCAACATTCATGGGAATAATTTGCCCTGTAGAAAACAAGATTAGCAATGCAGGACCCAGAATTAGAGAGTCATGTATGAACCCGCAATGTTAGTGGCAAGGAAAATCCCTTTCATTCTTCTGTAGTTCTGAGAATGATGAAGCAGTTTAGGAGAACAACTGTATGATGTAAGAGCAGATCTTGAGAGGCCAAGGTGGCTGGAGGAAGGGAAGGAGGGAGAGCAAAGTCTTGTTGCTTCTATGTGCTTTGACCAACAATTTGGTTAGGCCACTGAGGAGAGGGATTATTTCACAGTAGCTGAGGCTGTGAGAAACTGCTTTGCCTAAACATTTAGTCTTGTGAAACTCAACTGTGCTGTGGTTTTGCTGTAAATTTTAAGCCTTTGTTGGTTGACAGGTTTTTTCAGATCTGCCGAGTCTGACTGATGGTTCCGTAATTTTGGTGGGAAGTCATTGAGTTTTGGTCTCAGCAACAGGGAAGGTACATCACAAGGAGAGTACAGGTGAGGAAGAAGGAAAAGAAATTAAAGACAACTCCCTCGCTCATATTGAAGAGAATTAAGCTGCTTTGCCCAATTTTGTTTTCCAACTACCAACTTAGGCATAATTACTCCATTTTTGTAGGCTCATTGAGCTTCTGTGTATTTACTTTGTTCTTCATCGCAGCCCATCAAAAGTCTTAATAGTGTAAGGAGAAAAATCACCTGAGGAGAAATGAAGAAGGAAAAACAGACTGGCAGTCAGAAGGCTTCCTTTGGTTCCAATAAACCATGATTACCATGTGCCCTCATGCCAATTAAAACATCAGGTAGAGTATCTGCCACACCTCATCTGGAAGGATATGATGTTATTAATAATATTTATGCCAGCATCTGTAGATAATGTTTATTCTCTTGTAAGCCGTTTGTTAGTCTACCCAGTTTAGGATAAACTGTTAGATCTTCGACCCCCTAAAATACCAGCAGTAGGTGGTAAACAAGATGAACACTTGGTCACATGTA
>WEKX01004735.1:246778-334848 GCA_013390025.1 Pitta sordida
AGCAGGGCTGGTGATGGAATGAAGCATGACCTGGGAGGAGGTCTAGCATGATTTCATCCTAAGAGGAAGAGACATACATAGGAGACATAAGAGATATACCTTGTCCTCACAGCCAGGACCATGTCTTACAGCAGGCTTGTTTTCTTTCCCTGACTCAAGTTCTGTGAACCCCCTCATTGCTTCTCTATGAGCAAAGGGGCATTTACAAATCTCTGCTTTTGGAATTATGCAGGCCTCGTCCAGACCAGATGATATAACATACCTGACAGACACAACTGAAAATCCTCAGCCTGTTTCCACTGTCTGCACTCAGATCTTTGTTGCTTGCTACCCCCAATATTCTGATAAGTGACTTTGCAGGTAATCAGGAAGAGGTACAGAGAATATTGATTGAAACAGAAATGACGTTTCTTAATGAGAAACAACAGGAGGCACATACCCCTAATTCATATATCCAGCTATTCTGAGGTCAAAGTACATCTTCTTCCTGCCAGCCAAGAGTGCCTCTAGCATCAAAGTGAAAGTGGCATGTGAAGATCTACCATTCAAAGACATCTCAGGTAACCAAAAAAGGGAAACTGAATATTTTCATTGAAAATGTCATAACAAAATAGAATAAATTCACTTGCCAAGCTTGATAGCTTTCCGTCTAAGTCTCTCAGTCATGTTCATCTCTGTCAGTATCAGGGTCTAGCCTAGAATTAGCTCCCTTCCTGTGCTGGGGTTCTAAGACTGAAATGAGCTTTTAAATCTGCAGTAAACTTCTAAAAGAACTCCTGAAACAGATGACTAGAATTACTGAAACAAAATTCCCCACTATCCACATTTTTGGGATGTACAAACCCCTCTGTTGAATTTTCAAAGTGTTCTAGACTTTATTAAAAGCCCCCATCCCACCGTGGGCTTAGATACTAAATTTGAGCTCAGGAATTTGATTTTCTTACCATGCAGTGAATTATTGCTGTCTCAGTTTCATGACTAACCATGTAGTTTTACTTTTTGGTGGGTGCTTAGTCATTTGGGATGTTTGATTCTGCTGCATCCTTTCCCTCGGAGGAATCCCATTCCTGCACACTGGAGTCTGTCTGTGTGAGCAGGCCAGGAGTGGCTTGGGAATGACAGACTTGCCTTGCAGACTACTATTAAAGGAATGATGACTACTAATTCTGAGAAGCCCTGGACATTTGACCAAGCTTGGGAATGAACTTCCACCAATTTTCTTCGCAGTATGTTGACCCTTTTGGCACAGAGAAAAAACCCTTGGTACAGCAGAACCGAGCAGTTTGGGACTGAAATGGCAGGTTTGACCAGAACGTTCCTTTGGGTAGCTATGGGATTTCAGGGAACTTGATGAGGTAGGGATCCTGTATAAGACCACAAATCTATCTAAAATCTGCTCCATTAACTTCTCTCTCTGTTCCATCCGTATCAAATGTAATCTCCTTGTTACAATATATAATAATGAAGGCTATGAAACCCTTGATTTTTTTTAAACATCTATTTGCATGGAATTTGAACCTTGCTACAAATAAACCATTAAAATTACATTAATAAACACCGGAAAGCAGTAATGATGTGTTACTGCCATAGGAGGGCCAGTTAAACAAGTTAAAGGCTGACACAGTTTTCCAGATGCAGTGTTGCGCAATGTGCTTGTTTACCTGGAACATTTACTCTTTCCCTCAGACACACATGAGGTACCAAGGGACACCAGTGAAGTGGATTCAGAAATGCCAAAATAGGTTACAATCTGTGTTCCTTACAGTTTAATCTGTAAGATCACATCTGTAAATATCTTGTAAAATATTTTCCAACTCCAGAAATTTATCATCCTTTGATAAATAACTTCTGATATTTGGAAATGAGGATACTTGTATCTCAGAGTTCTAATCCCCTGGGTTTTTCCTGTTTCTATATAAATATTCAGTTTATTTCTCCATTCTAGGTCTCATGCCTATACTTTCCCATGAATCATGATAGTTGAAAACAAGTTTTTCTCCCCTTGACTTCATAAATCTATCCAGAACTCTTCTGCTCCTCTTCCCACTGAGTCATTTTAGCTCTTTAAATTTTACCTTGGAAACTTTCCTTTACTTCATGATGATGACCCCTTCATGATGATGACTCCTTTACTTTATTTGTATAATAGAGTCCAGTGCTGAAAGTTAGGAATGGCCCTAGAAACACAGTTGGAATCAGGAACAAAGTTAAGGATGCCTGAGGAGAACAACAGCAGGGTCATGTCTGATTGATCTGATAATTTTTATTAATGGCAGTTCCTACAGCGCTCTGAAATCAGCTACTTAGACAAGTATTCTGCGACCATGCCCTGAACTTGCCCTGTGTTTATGAAAAAGATCCTATGGGGTGGATTTAAGTGGATTCAAGATAAACTGATGTTCAGCCTATTTTTGACAAATCTAAAATCTATATACTTTTTAGAAAGCTTTTTCATCCCACTAATGTGGAAGGGACTAAATGGATACTGCAGGAGGAATGAAGTTGCACTGGCTCATCAAGAATGAACTTACCCTGGCTGTCACCTCACACACCTATAACAACACAATACCTTGGGGAATCTCAGGTTCAGATCCATCCGTACTTTCATATCTTGCCAGTTCCAAGGAAAGGAGGATAATTTAGAAAAGTATAATTACATTTCAACAGATCAAAGATGAGTATATTAAGTTGAACTAATTGCAGTGAAGAATTTTGACCTATTTTCTTTGAAGCTTTACAAAAAGTAAATTAGGTGTGCCAATCCCACTCTCACAGGTCAAGTTCAAGATTCTTGACAACACTATTAATGCCAATTTATTATTTTGTTATAGCCACCAAAAAATTAATTTTTGTTCCAGGCTCAGCCAATTATTCATACAGGGCATAGGAATCCAAATAATTAGTATCTCCTACTTCTGTCCTGGTGATTGCCTGAATCCAAGCATTTCTTTCTGCCAGTCTTGCTTTATGTTTTCTCCCAGAGAAATCTGAAGCTCTTGGGGTGGATGTAGATTAAAATGTCCTCACAGATTTATTCTTTTACTTGTTTACTGGTTAGGATCACAGAAGACTTCTCTCCAGTGAAATAGTGCTTAAGAAGATATTATAGTTTACAGGATGCACTTCGTACATAGGACACTAATTTTAGCCTTCCTTTCACAGGCTCAAATGCAAATGTGATCCTCTGGTTGATCCTCCACAGCTCTGTGTCAAAAAATGGGCAGGAATATCAGAGAAGAAGAAAGGCAAGAAGATCATGTAGCATGATTGTGGATTTGAAAGGAGATTGGATTTATCAATCTGAACTATGTACACTACTTTCTTAGATGGTAGCTTCTAAATATAGGAGTAATACTCTGCTGTTTGTTTTCTGAGTCCACTTTCCCCTTGCTTTTATGACAGCTCTCTTTGGAGAGGTTTTTTCTCCCTTCACTAGTTCCTACTTTCTCAGGAGCAAAAATCAAGCTTCAGCTCAGAAAATACCTCTTTTTTACTGAGGCAGTATGGAACTAGGGAAGGAGAGTAGACAGATGAAATTACCTATTTGGGTTGTAATTGCCCATATCACAACAGAGTCTTCATTCCTTGGGACCACAGTATGAGGAAAAGCAAGAGACATGACCTGGATCTTTATTCACAGTTATTGGTCTTCAGATGTCAGCACAAACCATTAATGTTACAAAACTCCAAATTCTGTTTCTGTTACAGAGAAAGGCTATAACACCCTTTCTGTTTCTATCTGGTCAAAATGTCTGTGTACCTTTCTATTCCCATTTGCTCCTTCACCTTACTTGTCTCCATTCCCTTAAGGTCTTAGCTTCTAAGGACTGACCTTTACAAATGCAGCAACAATAATTATCCTATAATTAGACACTCTAAGTCACGTTGTTGCTAAAGCTGTCAGTGTGGGAAGGAAGCAAGCAGTGCTTAAGGTAAGAGTTTGAGGCTCCTTCTCCATTGTATCACCAGAGGTATTTGTGCCAACTCCTTGGTATTTCATTAGGTGGTTGTTGGGATTCCCTTCTAATTGCATCTCACAGGTTAGTGATTGCTGCTCGTGACTCAGTGGTTGTGTCTCCAGAACACAGAGATAGAGAGTAAGGGACATTCAGGGTTTCAGCAGGTTTCAAGTTCCTGCTGCCATTATGGCCATTGGCAAATTAAACCATCCAAGCCCATCATGCCTTCCTATATATGACATTAGAGGTGCACCTCAGTCTTCTGTGCGTCATCCCAGAACACGGAATGCAAAGGTTTGGTTCAGGAAGGTAGCAAATATGTGCAGCTTATGTGAAATCCAAATACTCAACAAATCCTGCTTGGCATTAGTAATACATCTGAAACCATAATTCTCACTGTCCCATCAAAACAGCTGAGACATTGGAGTGTTCTTGTACAAATGTCCCAGCTATGCCGAGGTTTGGAAGCACAGCCCTAGGTTAAAGACATCTCATCCACCATTTGTGATATAAGCACTCCACTTTACTTTGTTAGTATGATATTGCATATAAATGCAATTAAATATAAGAGTTCCTTATAGTTGGGGTTAGGGGCATTTTCACATTTTCGTCTGTTCTCTTGTCTATAGTGTTCTCCATGATCAGCTGTTGCTGTGTAACAGATCCCTCAATCCCAGCTCTGACTTGAAACGTGTAGCAGGGTTTCTCTTCTCACTCACTCCATAGCTGTTCTTCCACCATTTCCCTTCTTTAAATAATAAAAAAAAAAAAAAAAATTAATTTTAGTCCCTCAGTTCAATTTTCCCTGAGCACAGCATGTCAAGTGGTGCCTGCAGAAATACACGGGACGAAATATTTGTATCTGACTTTATATCTTCGTTGTCCACATTTCAATATCTTGCTGCTTGGATTGGTTATCCAAACCTGAGTGAAAATATTACTAATAAAATCACACATTCATATAGTAATATTCTGCCTCAGTACCAAATTTCTTCTGGCTCTTACTCATGCTTGCATTATTGATAAGCATCAGGCAAAAGAAGGGTCTCTAGGTTAAATCTATATTGCTTTGAATTTCCCTTCTATGCTTAACATCAGACGCCACCAACACATCTTGAACTGATTTAAGGCCCTGGGGTGTTACTCGGTGCCATTCAAAACACAGCAAGCCACTTTCCATGTGCTGGGGCCACTAGGGCTCGTTAGAATGGCATTTTTAATAAAACTTAAGTGTAACTACAACATTTTGCGGCTCCACTCTCCAGATAAACCACTACGTACGTCATTCCCCACTTCACCTCCCCATTTACACACCCACTAGACTTTTGACCAGCTGGCCAAATTCATTATGGGTGTAAATCTATTGCAATCAATAACATTCCTTCTGCTTGACACTTATTGTAGGCAAAAGTTTCCATAGGGTTATTTGCATGTGTGTCTTTTTTTAACTTCCTATAACAAATTAAATCTTGAAACAAAGCCCTGAATGTTATTATTCAGGTGAGGCAAAGCAGGAGCACTAAAAACACTTTGGTTTTAGATGCAGCTGTTCTATGTTAGAGTTGTTTCTGGTCCAGAAAAGGCTGAGCTGTTATTAGTGCTTGTAGATTTTCCCTTTCATTGCCTAAAATAAAAAAATGCGCTTATCCAGTGCAATTTCTGCTAGGCAAGAATATCTTCAGGGTTCATAAAAGAACACTCTGGTGCTAGCTAGGATATGGAAGACAAAAGAAGCATAAAGCCGATGGATTAACTCATTATGTGTGCTACTGGCCAAAATTCTGAAAGGATCATCTACAACTCACAGAGACAATCCTAACCAGCTCAGTCAGGACAGAGTTTCAAGAAAAGTTTCTCCAGGGAAATTGGGTAAGGTGGGAGGGAAAGTGGAGGGAATGACCCCACCAGGAATTGCAGTTGCTGGAGAGGAGCCTTTCCAGCAGAAAGCCTTGCATTGTTTATTGCAGATGGCAAAGCTCTGCATCTCCTTGGCAGGTTTCCTCCTCTGATGATGCCTCTTAATGAAGCCTGTTGTGCTTCTGCTTTTAGTCTCCTGGCCTTGTTATTATACTCTGTGTGTCACACGTGGGACAAAAGAATTGTGGAATCCATGGATTCCTTGGAAGTGAATCACTCTGCAGTCTGTGGGGTTCGGATAAATAGTCTGAATCACACTTTCTTAGCCTCTCTAGACTCCCATTTCAAACACACTCTACAGTCCTCCGAGGACAAAATATGTACTGCTATTCCCAAGTGGTCTTGCACTGACCAGCAAAGACCTATGCCGAGGTATTTTTCATGCAAGTACTGTCTAATGCTTCCTAACAGGTTCTTCCTTTACCTTCATCAATTCCTGGCAGATTCTGCATAGTTTTAGTTTTTGGCGAAGACCACATCATAGTGTAAAGATAGCTACCTACATACAGCTCCTTGCAGAGTTTTAAGTATTACAGTAATAAATACATAAGGCTGATTGAGTGATGGATGTGCTGTTCCCACTTCTTTGCCATCACAAACCTCTCCCTGCTGCTCTGCCCCAGCTGACAGGGAAGGGAGGTGTAAATGGTGTGGCAGTGCACTCACCAAGGCAGCAGTCAGCGCCATTACTCGCAGCTTACATAGTCTCCATGTGATGCTGTTTAATACCAGACCAATGAGGTGAATAAAACCTACAAAAGTTTATAGTGTGTAAATTACTGTTGCACCCTGCCCTCTGCCTCCACGCTGAACTGCCTGCACCAGAGATGGATAAATGAAAACAGTCCCTTTCCATGCGATGGCAGAAGGACTTCCAGGAGCTGGAGAAATTACTGGGCAGTTATAGAGGGATGGAAAGAGGCAGAAAATGTCCCAAGCAGTTCTCGCTCTTTATATCTCATCCTCTGAATGTTCCACTCCAGGTCCTTTTGGGAAGTGACAGTGCTGGTGAGCCTTGCCTCAAGGCCACAAGCCTCCTGCAGAAGGCTCAGCACCAAGAGCCATAGCGCTGAGCAAAACTGTAGCCTTTGAGAGTGAGAAATGAAGTAAAGCAGCAAGCAGGGGCAGCAAATGGCTAATTTAGGTCTTTGAGCATAGGCAAGGAAAACAAAGGTGCTTTGGAGGGGGGCTCTGCTGGAGGCAGTGCAGCACTAGGACTGTTGTTTTGCCTCTTTTTGGCTTTCAAAAATGTCAGTGTTGTGTAACCTGAATAGCTGCTGGCCATTCCGTATCTTACATATTTGAGAGGACTGGAAAATTCTGTTTAAGAGTATCCTAAACTACTGAAGGAACATGCCATTTTAGACAGGCATCTACAATTCAGCTCAACACATGAGCAGCCCTGGCAGCTGCTGTGTTATCTTTGGAGCCACTGCACAGTCTGTCAAATTGAAAACATGACAAAACGTTTGAGTAAACGCTGAAAACTTTTATGATCTCTTGGGGGGAAAAAGAAGTTTCAGATAGTGTAATCTGATGAGTGTGGTACAGATGGAGAGATAGACAATGCCTGTTAGAAGATGCATATGCATGTTACAAAATGAGAAGGTAGATCTGGCTCCTTGTTTACAATACGATCTGTGAGCACAGATTCCTTTAACTCTTCAAAATCCTGTTGCTGTAAATAGGACCTGAGCAAAGGACAGAGGCACGTCCTGAAGCAGCTGCTGGTACTCCAAGAGTTTGGAGGAGCACCTCTTTCCAAAAGTCAGTGCTGACACTGAGTGGTCAGTCTGCTCTTAGCAAATGATTTGCTTTGTATATGTTGTTTCACTTTCTGTGCCTCAGTTTCCCTGCTTGTAAGATGGAGTAAAATCAGTTGCATCATCAAGTGCTTTGGTATTGAAAAAATGTGTTCTGTCTAGGGAAAGGTTCTCATATTTCTGGATGTGTAATAGGTCACTGCAAGTTTAAGGAAGCTTACTGAGGTGTTAGTTAAAAATAGCTAATGGTATATATATATAAAAAAATGTAACTCAGAAACATCCAGGGGCTATGTTTTACAAACAAACGAATGCATAGCTATAGCAAGCAGCTGCTTTTGCCAATATTTGCTGTAGTGTGGTATTTCAAGAGCTACAGTTAGGGCTGGTCCTGCTGAATTCAAGGACGTTGTAAGTGCTTATCATGGTCCAGGAGCAGGCTCAGACCCCTTTTTCAGGACAAAGGGAAGGAGTGACTCCCAATATCAGCTCCTGCAGACGTGGTCTGTGTAATGGGAACTGCGTGCAAATGCACGTCGCACACACAATCAAACAGTTGTTCTACTGAAATTGGGCAAAGGCAGAGAAACTTCAAGTTAAAGGTCATCTCTGAATTTCTCATTTTCTTCCACTGTTCTTCCCTGCCCAGAGCTCCTGGTTTTGTCTCCAGATTTTCTGGGAATCATGCTGATCGTGTGGTCCTGCTGTTGCACCAGCTGCTTTTCTCTTATGAGCAGAGATTCCCTTGTAGACACTTTGCACCATCAATTAGTAAAGTAATTGAGTAGTCTTTGGGATGAAAGGTGTAATACACACACACTATTATTCACCATTTTCATTACATGCCATATCCGGGAAGCTGCTGGAACGGAATGCATCTAGACACTTCATAATGAGGTAACTCTGAATGACCTGCTTTTCCTCATTTACATCTGACTCAGTACCATTTGAATACTGTGTTTTATGTGTGATATTGCCTTATTACTTTTACAACACCCAGAAAAAGACAAGAGGAGCCGGCAAGCCTCTGTCCCGAAGAAGTTGTTTTATCTGAGCGAAGATGAGTGGAAGGTAATACACAATAGGGAGGAGATGGGTGGAGAGCTTGAGATGGTTGGACTGGATGGATGGATGGTATAATCATTATTATTCAAGTCCTTATGGATATCATGGGAGAAATTAGTCTTAGGTAAGGATTTGAATGGAATGAGACCAGCTGCTTAGCAGGCCAGAACTGGGAGGCTGTTCAAGCAGGGAAGAGTGGTACATATAGGGAAAAGTCTGGATATACATATAGGTACTAATACATACACACACGTATATGTGGCTACATACACATTATATACATAAAGTTATATAGGAGATGATATTACCCAGTTCAGTCTTTAAAGACAGGGCTAAAATATATGTCGCACTTTCTTTTTGGACACAGCCCATCAAAGCTGATCTTGAAATTGCTTGAAAATTTTTAGGATCAGGTTTTTAGAGGAACTGGACAAAAACTGGCTGAATTTAAATGGCATTGTTTGGAAAACCTGTCTCTCAAACTCTACTGCTTAAAGAGGTCGCCTGGGTTGTGGAAAAGAGGGACTTGTTTTGCTGTCTCTAATAGATGTTTTGCTTTGGTATACTCACTGTGACTTAAAAGTGCCAGTAAAAAATACTGAGCTTCTGAGCTCCTGAATCCTTCACCACAGCAGAGCGCAACACCCAACACTAAAGCTCTCTCTTGTGGTCCTGCTATGCAAACACAAGTGCTTCATGAGAGACAAACTTTCAGGCACTACTTCAGCAAAACAAAGCTTGTGGGGAGTTGAGAAATCATACCTTAATTTTCTGTTAATTAAGCTGACAGTTTCTATTCCTAATTCTAAATGGAGGATGTTTATTATGGAAAGTATTGGCTACTATTACTCTTCTAATACCAAGTACGTTACTAGAAAAAAATCTCTTAAATTAGAGATTGCAATTTTGTCAGTTATTGCTGAAATTGTAAAAAAGTCGATTCAAGTGCTTATAGACACACCTTCCCACTGTTCTTGAATATCCAGCTTCCACTTACAAGTGTAATATTGCCTTTGCCTTGATTTCCTTTGCTGAAACCTCTCCTTTGCATTTGCGTGTGGAGCCTCTGGAGCCACGAGGGCCGGGAGAGCCTGGGAATGGCAGGAAAGCGCTGTACGCTGAATATGGAAACCAACCGGACACACATCAGTTTTGCAAAAGCAGAACCTGTTCCCTGCAGATGAAAGCTGATTCACGGGACATTCTTCTGACAGCGGGCACTGTCTCTGCTGATTAAGACATTGTCTGATCAGATAGTGAAAGTCGCAGTGAGCTGCTGTGTCATCTCGTGGTGCTGCCGGTGTTGGGAATTCAGCCCCGTCTGAGTCACTTTGTTCAGGCATCAAGCTGGGTTTGTGTTTGGCCTTTCCTTGGCCAGAGGGGAATTGTGAACAAAACTTTACAAATAAATCTGGATTAGTTTACAGATGCTCCCTAAATAGCCTGGAGTGGCAGAAAGTCTCTGGGGGCTGAGAAGCGGAGGTTTCCCTACTGCTCAGTAGTGTGGAGGTGAAAGGATGGTGCTAACCCTGACCTGAGCAGTGTCAGCCTCAGATGGGGCTCCACAGCACGGTGGTGAGGGCTGTCTGCCGCTCTGTGTAGGGAATGCCTTCCTTGGTGAATGTCCTTTTTGAGCAGTGCTGAGGTGTGGCTGGATTCGCTTTTACTGCAGGTAATAAGAAAAATTAAGGAGGGAGGGGAATCTTCCAACGTGACTGGGCTGTGAGGATGGAAATAAGTATTTCTTTACAGTAGTACAGTAAGAAAGACACTGTACTTGGAGGATGAGCCAAGAGATCTGGGGTAGCTTGGCTGTTTCCAAAGGGTGATTTGAAATAGAAATAAAAGCATTTTAAATAGAAAATTTCAACAATCTCAAATTATCTACACTATGGAGGGGTCACCTAGCCATGAAGGCAGTAGATTTTATTAATGCAAATCCGGGACCAGGCTGCAGTTTGCCTTACTGCAAAACTAGTTATTAAAACCCATTTTATTTGGTGGGGATTTTTTCCCCATTTTTCCCCCAGATTTTTTTTGAAAGAAACAATAAATTTTCCTGGACAATTACAAAATGACAATTCTAAAGGACTGGAAGAACAGGTTTGTTGAATGAATCCAGGCTTACCCGTGACTGCTTTGAATTGCTCCTACTTTGGTAGAAAGGAATAATTGTTGTTTGTAGGGCTTAATCCTCTGAATCATTGGCTGCTTCTAATGGCGACTAACAACTAAATTGGGCTGGTCAGTGCTTATTGAGGGTGATGAAGCCCTGAGCCTCTGCCAGGGCCGGATTCTTTTTCTTGTGTTGATGCAAAATGCAGTAATAGATGATGGGGAATGGCTTAACACACAAGAGCTTGATAGTGGGGTTACAAAAACAGAACTAAGAGGCATGAAAAAGGAAAACTGGGAATGTTGTTAACTTCCTTGAAAAATTAAAGCAGAATGAATGGCTTTCTCGAGAAAATTTCTTTGGAAGTTAATTTACCAAAAAGTTCAGTCAAAAAAGAAATGTCAAAACCATGATCATCCCCCATTATTGTGACAGAGATGTTTTTTTTTCCCAGAGCTGCAAGTTAAAATCCTCCTACCTCTCTAAGAAAGCATCACACGCAGCACCAACAGACCTCAGTGGACATCCCAAGTTATCTGAAAACACAGAGATGTGATTTTTATAGGAAGGAAATTATTCTTTCATAAAGGTCTGAGATTTTTTTAAAGTTGTCTCAAGACCTACTATACAAGTTTCCTGGAAATTATTATGAATGGCAAGGTTAACAAAAGAGTTTACAAAGAAATTATTATGGCTATTATTAATGTGTATGTTCAGCCAGATGTGTTTGGATAGGAGATCTGGTTTTTCTTCTTTGTCCTGCAACACCCCATGAACAACTCATGTGTGTTGGTAGATTGTTGTGCTTGCTCAGAAAGATCCATAGCTCATATTGAAAAACTAGTCCTTGTGCTTTGCCAGAAATGAAAGAAATTGCAAGAAAACAGCTGTAAAGTTTAGGAAAGGTGATTTAAATTTACCAGTAACATTGTCTTCATAACTGTTAACTTCTGAAAGTATGAGAAGAATGAAAGGGAGCATTTCCTTGGTTTCATCCCCGCGTGTCATTCCTCATCATAATGTAATTTAAGTGCTGCCTTTTATATTGTTGCTTTGCAGGTTGCCTGTTTTTAAAGGTACACTGTCACATAAAATCAAACAATGCTTTACCTCTGCAATGAATAACACTTTCAACTACTAAAACTGATTGTTAAAATGTCATGTTAGTTCATTCCATAAATCACTAGTGAAATCCTGACCTTACTGAAATCAATAGAGGTTTGCCACCAGCTCCCATGGGGCCAGAATTTAGCCTCCAGGCTTGATGAATATCCAGAGTGAACAATATCTCCAATTACTTTCTTAGGTTGAGCAAGTGCATTCCTTGTTCCCATTCCTTTTCTGCTTTCCTAGTCCCTCACATCTTCAATAGGGCACTTGGGCTGTTGGGCCATCAGTCTGATGGACTGTCAAGAGTCCTGCTGATATATCGGGGTGAGGAGCTTCATCCTCCAAACACTTCAGCACATACAGAGCTTTATCACAGAGGTGATTCCACTGGAGCCATAGGCCAGCTTTGTCTTAAATGACAGAGCTGTCGCTGAGGTTATTACCCATTTTACACCCATGGGTTAGATGCAGAAACAAGGCACAAAATGTTTTCTCTTTTCATTTACTAAGGGGGTGAGTAATAAGCTCAGTGCTTATTTCTATTGCTTTAGACAATGAAGGGAAAATATTTTGCTCTTTGTTTTTGCCCAAACCACTCTAATTGCCTCCTGGAAAGTCCACTTCATAAAAGGAAAACACATTTGAAACCATTGCTGGTAAGTTCATCACTCAGAAATTGAAAAAGCAGCATTTGTTCCTCTAATCAAGCTCTCCAGGTTGATGTGTTCAGTACACTATGTTTACTCATTCTTCATCTAATTCAGATTTAAATAACTATCATATGTCTCTTGAAGACCATTCTTCAAAAATAAAAAAAGAACTTGTGAAAAACCTACAGATTTTGTCTCCCTGTAACTCTTGCAAGTTTTGGCCCAAAGTCGGTGGTTTGTATGCCATTGCACACGAGCTTTAAGGGTGGGAAGGGACCAGGAGAAACTGCATGTCATATCAGGACGTTAACCCTGGGTCTTCTCTTGGGACTGTCATCCTGGGAGCCAGGGAGTCAGGCAGTTTTCCTCTCTGCCTCTCTTTGCTGCTGTTTAAAAAGCAAGATGTGATCAGCACTCTGCCGCAGAGTCATCTGGCAAGCAAGGTGCCGAGAGGCAGTGCTGCTGGGACTCCTGCAGGTACACAGGGTAGAAGTGTTCACTTTAAAATGCTTCTCAGCACAAGTCTGGGGGCTTATTTCATTGCCATCTCAAAGCCTGGAATCAAACACAGTGTATCGGATGTCTCCAGCAGCAACTAAACTCATGCACTCTTGTAAATCTCCCTCGTAATCCCCCTGCTGCTGACACTTTATTAGCCAGGCATTCCGGGCTGCGCTTTACTGGGGCACCTCTAAGTGATTGCAGATGGGATTGCTGTGCTAGGGTTCAGATGTGCTACCAAGTAGCTGTCTTCATATTTTCCATGCTTTGCCTCATTTGTCAGATTGGTTTTAACCCTGTTGTCTTCAGGATGTTTCCTACCTCAACAGAGGAGCTGAAGTGGGACTGGATGTCTAAGTAAATGCTGGGCATTTTCATGGCTGTAAGGTTACTCCTCCCCACTGTACTAAGGAAACTTTTCGAGCTTAAAAGCTTCCTGCATTGAATCTCCAACAAGAAATGCTGAGCAGAGTGAGGAGACATGTGAGTTTTCAAGAGCACACGAGTGCTTCGAGGCTGGGAATTGCATGGAGCTGCCCAAAGCAGCAGAAACAAGAGGTGATGAACTTACACCACATAGTTTTGTTGGCTCAGCCACAGCACAGCTTGGACTCTCAGCAGGTCTCATTGGTGCCCAGGGAAAGCCATTGGCTGAGACAGAGGAGCTTTCTGGACTCACCATTCCTATGAACGCCCTGTTAACAAAAATACATTTCATCCAGACCTCAGTCTGGATGTAACATCCAGTGTGCCTGGGCCTCCATCTGAGCGGCCCCATATTCTCAGCTCTGTGTTGTTGCTGGAGGGTGAGCTGTGGTTTGCCTGCAACCCCTCCTGCAGTGAGGAGAGCACACACAACACTGTCTCGTTTCCCATCTATTCTTAACTCAAGCATTGCTGAGCACCTACAGGGAAGGATAGTGAAAAATCAGTACTTCTCTCACTCTGTGCCTTTCAATGAGAAGGACCTTCAATAGATACATTCCTGTTGAGCACAGGCTGGAGTTCTGGGCAGTCCAACTGGTCCTTCAATTTTATGTTGCAAATCCTGCCTAATGAGAACAGGTCCATAATGCTGGGTTGGGAAAACTGCAGTCTCCCACAATTCTGAACAAAGTGGAATCGGCAACACCCGCAGCATTAATTTGATTTTTCTATTCAAGGGAAAACCAAATTAAAGCTCTGCATTGCTTGATTTTCTGAAATCATGAATGTGATGCGGAGTGTTTATCCACTTGAAGACCTTACTCAACTGAGGTAATGGGAATTGCAGATGGTATCTATAGTACTTCAGAATTAACAGCCCTTTGTGAGGAATGGCCTTTAGGATTTCAGGTTGGAGAAACAAGGCTGGTTAAAAGAAGTGGTGTTAGAAATTCCCTGGAGATGAGCATACCTTCACTGCTACATCTAATGAATCTGTTGTCTCAGCATTGTAATATTTAGCATATAAATAGGTTAAAGAAGGAATTGTAAAAATCAAGGTATAGGATCTGTATATTTTAAACCATTAATTTATTTAATTGCTTTGCCTGAGAAATGCTTGCTGCAACCATTGAAATAATGTAAGGAAGTCTCGTAATTTCCTAGTGAAATGTATACAAGTGTTTTTAGAACAGCTATTTTCTAGAAGCTCTTATTTCTCTGGTTAAATTGAGAGTAATAAAGACAGCAAGTCCATGACAGACAGGTTCTGTCACATGTGTTTCCAGATGGGACACAATATGAAGGGTTTGTCGCCTTGACTATTAGCTTAGCTCTATTAACCCACGTTGCTCAGAGTAACCAGGTGCCTATCAAACCAGAACTGTGCGAATTTCATTTGTGATTCATGTTTTTTCCATTCATCCAAACAAGCTCTGCTAAGCTGCTTTACTCCATAAACTGGACTGCAAAAGTAATACGATGAAAAGCATCATAATTTATATCCCAAAGAACATATGTCTTCCATATTGATACGTTAGCAAGTCCCAGATTTTGGCTAAATGGTTTAGCCAAGTCAGGCATATGTGTTACTGTGGTTAATATGAATTTGTTCTCTACATATGGGCAGCAGTCTGATCACACATCTTGTACTCAACAAGACTTACTGTATTATCATGGAGGATTAAATGCACATAAATTAAACAGGCAGCCAACAGTGGCTCTTTTATTAGAACATTGTTTGTGCATTATTACAGCCAGATTTTCAAAGGACATCAGCTCTCAGCTAGACTCCAGAAGAAGCAGTCTGATTTTTAAAGCAACTCGACATTTTGGACACTGAGCTCATGAAAATTTGGCCATGAGTCTCATTCTGCTCCACCACTCCCCTCACCATAGCACATGGTAATATATTGACTATGACATCTTCAGACATTCCTTATGATTCTATATTTTGCTTTCCATGAAGACATATTTCTTTAGGTTAAGAGGGGAAAAATATTTTCCAGTATTGCAGGAAATTAGGAAGCTGGTGGTATCCTCTGCTTTATTCTTATGAGCTAAATACTTCTGATTTCTGTAATCAAGTTTTATATAGGTATTTTCTGGTGTTGTGATCTGAGTATTTCATAGTTCCCAGTACATATTGTGTCCTACCAACTTTCTGGATCATATATATCTGTTATACAGCTATAAGAAAATGAAATGGTCTGAATTTTTGCAGTGAATTGCTCTAAACCAGGTAGATACCACTGCCTTATGCTTCTGGTTAGCAGAACTTAACATCTGTATGTTAATGGTTCTTAAATGCTCTTGATCACTGATGATTTCTCTTTAGCTGAAAAGATAAAAACATAGTGTATTTGGTGTGAAATATTCATTTGTTGTGAAACATTCTTTTATAGGTTGTACGTTCTTTAGTATTGCCTTCTGTAAAAAAGTAATTTCTGGTAGGATGGAAATTTGCCTATATAAGAAGTATTTCATTTGAGGTCACACCTCGAGTACCCTGTCCAGTTCTGAGCCCCTCATTCAAAGAAAGACATTGAGATGCTGGAGGTAGTCCAGAGAAGAACAGAACTGGGGAAGTCAGTCATGTGAGGAGCAGCTGAGAGAGCTGGAGGGGCTCAGCCTGGAGAAAAGGAGGCTCAGGGGGGACCTTCTCACTCTCTACAACTCCCTGACAGGAGGGTGGAGGCAGGTGGGGGGGCAAGCCCTGCTCCCAGGGGACAACGAGGAACAAGAGGAAATGACCTCAAGCTGTGCCAGGGGAGGTTCAGGTTGGACATCAGGAAGAATTTCTTCACTGAAAGGGTTGTCAGGCATTGGAAGGGGCTGTTCAGGGAGGTGGTGGAGTCCCCACCTCCCGAAGTATTCAAGGAATGATGACATAGCACTTAGTGCTGTGGATGAAAAGGTGGGCATCAGTCACAGGTAGGACCCAATGATCTTGGAGGTATTTTCCAACTTTAGTGATTCCGTGATCTCTTAGGAATTTGTCAGTCCAAAATGTGGAGCATTTGTTTCTGTATCACTAGTGTATGGCTATTATAGAAAAAACTCAACATGTTAGTGATAGTAACAGACTAAAGGATGGGTGTTCATCCCACTAAAAACTGATCAGCTTTGCATGATCTGAGTGAACACTATGCTCATGCACAATATGGCATCTATATATGGCAGATATGAATAATGGCAGTGCAAAGTTAAAAAGTAATATAATCCATTTTGCTTTGGTATTCTTGAGGCCTTGGGGGTGTGGGGGTGGGTATTTCACATGATTGAGCTGTAGTCCTGCAAGATATTACAACCAGGTCACCAGCATAATGGATCTTAATAAATCTGTTTCCTTAAGATTTTCTATAATTATTGTTGGATCTACTTTTGCTCTTATGTCAGCAGAAAATGAGACAGGAAAATTTAAGTCCTGCTGTACCTGGAAAACAGATGTAAAATGGCTTTGCTTATTTATGCAAGTTTTAATCAGTGATTCCATACCTGAGGAACACACTCCAAAGCCCATCATCTCCCACATCAACAGACCAGAAAATGCCGAGTTCATAAGGAAGAATATCAAAATAAGAATACGTAGAAATTATTTTCCATTTTTTTTAGACCTTCTTCCTTCACATTTCCTGCTTTCCTTTACCCTTGTGGCCTCTGTTGAGAAGCATTGGGTAATACCTAACCTAAATGTTGCTTTAGTCACACACCACTAGTCACCCAGAAACCATCGAATGTTATTAAACTGCCGTCATTTCTCCTTGGGTTCCATCAATTATCAAGACTAATGGTAGAAGGGTTCAGCCAAGGTTAGAGCATGTGTATGTCTCTGGGCCATGGGGAGCTCTGTATCATTGCTCTGAGCCAGCAGAGAAGGCACTGTGGATTTGATTGCTCCTGGGGCCATAAATCGAGGAAAAGTGCAAGTTCCAGTGATTCTCAACTCTCCCTGTAGAAATAAGGAGGGAAAGAGAAGAACCACCAACAATGTCAGAAAAACACTTCTCAGAGCAGTTCTGAGCAAATTCACTAAACTGCAGGACACCATTAAGCTCGTAGCTAAATTGGTCCATTTCATCCTTATTTATTTTCTCATCATTTTCTTTTCCCTTTTGAAGTGTTTTCTTCTTTTCTGCCCATTTCTTTTCCCATCACTGTCATGGTTCTTCAGCTTGTCACTGTTCTGGCTACACCAAACAACCTCTGAGCCCCAGGACTGTGAGAATGGGGAGGACAGAGGAGAATCTGGAAGAGCAAGGGCTGAAGATGAAAAAACTGAGATTAGCACATCAGCTACTACAACCTTGTGTTAGTGTCCTTCTCAGCTTCGCAGTTCTACTCCTCACACATGGCTCTGTGGAGTTATGGCTCTGGTTGCACATCAGACCCATTCCCATAGAGCTTAGAAAAAGTAAAGAGACTTCTTGGGTGACTTCAGGTATCCACCCTCAAAATGTTAGTTTTTTTATAAGCGGTGTGAATTTTACAATTAGTAGAGAATTCACCCCTAAGTTGAAAGCCACTTCCAGATATGAACAAAGGAAATAACAACTTCAATAAATTATACACTTACCTGTAAATGTAGTCTGAGTCTGTCAGCCTGGAATTGCCTGTGCTCTGCTTTTACCATGTGACTTGAAGTAGCATATGTCATAGGATTGCAGAGGGTGAAGAAAACAAGTATCTACTTTAAAGTCTTTGAGAACTGTCTATTGTTATAAAGAGAAAGAGGAAACCTAATTAAAAGAAAGGTTATGAAAAGCAATTTCACAATTTCCTTTCATTTGCCAATAAAAATGTTTAGATTATATACGACAGTATAATATTTACTCAAAAACTAGCATCCAAAATATCTCAATATGAAGATCTATTTGTAGAAAATATTTAATCTCATCCAATCTTTAAATTCAGATGTGAATCATAAATTCCAGCAAATTTCCATTAACAGCTACATGTAAACCTTTCCCAGCTGTTATAAGTTCATTCATTTTTCAAAGATATTAAAGGGTACACCCCTTCTAATAATTCTCAGATCATGGTGAAACACAAAAGGTTTATGTATTTCAACAGAAAGCTATTTTGCATTTACAGTTCTACACAAGAGAATGGCTTGTTATTTCCCCTGAGGCTGATCAATACCAGCAGGAGTAAAATTGGGGATAACTTAAAAGTGCTCTTTGAAAAAACTCCAGGACATAAAACCATGAACAAAACATTCATACACAACTTAAAATAAGTTAGATTAAGTAAAATGTGATTTTAAAACCTTAAATAATCACATTTGCCAAACCAATTAAGTTAGTTATGTCTTTTTGATTTGATTGCAGTGACTTTAGCTGGATCAGAACAACAAGGAGAGCAAAGAACTCACAAAAATTATTTCATTTAATGAAGGGATAAGGTCCTTTGGTGATCTGGTGCCAAGGACAATCTTCTGCCAGCCCAGACTATTCCAGAACAAAATTAACATTTTGGGGTAGGGCAATTAGAACTCTGAGTCCTGAGCTTTCTCATATGAAGGATCCCCCTTCCAAGGATAGATATGTCCACCCAACCAGCATAACACAGATTTTAGTTTGGTGAACAAAACCCTATGGCTTTGAGTGTGGGAAAAATAGTAGGTCTGCTGATTTTTGTTTCTTTCCTTCGAAATTATGTATTTAACATTTTTTCTCAACTTTATGAAAGCACTTTTATCAAGAAACATTTGCCTAATTTTGCAGAAATTGGTGTACTGTGTCTCCATATTTGAGTTTTGCACTCCTTTCCTCCTGTGGAGACTGATGTAACAATGATTCCCATTCATTACAAGTACCATAATTTTTCTTCATTGAAGAAGGAAAACATAAATTCTAGAACACTGATCTGGTCAGACATGTGATTCTGTCATCCTCTCTTCTCTTATCCAGTGCTTTGAGGACATGTGAAATTATCTACTTCCTTAAAGTAATAGTTCCTCCATAATAACTAAGCATTTTGTTTATGCAATTGCTGCTGATTTTATCTCTGTTAGTGCTTAGCCCTTTCTTGAATTAGAACAGAGATTGTGCATTTTGTCCCTGAAAAGGAGCAACATAGTGGATGATCACTTTAAAAAAAGGTCTAGTTTAGGAAATTGAGTTGCTCAAAGGGAATCAGTGACAGCAATGGGCTAAAATCATTTTTCCAAAACAGTATCCAATTGCTTTTATCCACAAAGCTGCCCTTTCTTTAACTTTTTGCCTCATTCACTAGAGAGTTTCCCCAGTTGCAGCAAATGAAGCAGAGACCTTACATAGCACTTCTTGCTTTGATGTTCAGCCTTGATGAAGCCCCAGAGCAATTCTGTACTGGGCACCAATAAGGCAGGTGTCTGTGATCTTGTATATAAAGTATATGTGCACAGAGAACAGATCAAATTGCTCATAGAAACTCTAAAATTATTTTTCCCTTATTTTGGGTGTTTTACTTTGCAGTGTTAATAACCTCAGAGTATGGGAAGCAGAGAGTTGATTTTTTTTCCCCCTAACTTCTTAGGTAAACTGAAAATGCATGAAAACAAAAGTCTTCATCTGGGTGGGAGGGATATCCTTCCACCTGAGCCAGCAGCATTCCTAGGAGCTGTAGGACCCAAGCAACCTTTCTGTGGACTAGGAACAGCAAGAGATGAGACATTTCTTTTCTTCCTGTATGTTTGCAGGTAGCAGGATCCAGGAGTCCAGCAGGATCTTGGGTAAGAAGAGAAGGGAGACCAGGGTATTTCAGGTGGGAACTCTTTACCCCATTCCCTCATTCCTGTCCCTTCAACAGTTTATATCACAGGATTATTGTAGGTGCATTTATCCAAATGCCGAGTATTTATGGTCAATGAGTCAGCTAATTGGCTTCATATGATTGCAGAGATAAGATCCTGCTGTGTTACAGTGGTAGTAACAATATAGCCATGATGGTCTGAGGAC
The DNA here is from genome assembly GCA_013390025.1 of Pitta sordida. NCBI lineage: Eukaryota > Metazoa > Chordata > Aves > Passeriformes > Pittidae > Pitta > Pitta sordida. The sequence continues at coordinate 267,224 of WEKX01004735.1, forward strand.
ATATGCAAATCAGAGTTGGTAGGTAGAGCCAAGGTTTTTTTATTAAACCAGCTGATGCAATTGGAATAATCTTTCAGTTGCACGTCTATGAGGGTTTGGTTTATCCAGGAACTATTCCAATTGATTTAAAGTCGTTCAGCAATAATCTGACTTATCAAGGCCAGAATGCTTAGCACCATATAAAATAGATCCCTATCTCTGAAAATCTGATTACTGGTTTATTCTAGTTAGAACCTAATCCATGACACAGAGTTTATATTTTAGCTGGAGGAACAGCCCAGGAGCTACACTAAGCCTTTTATTGGCTCTGTTATAATGCAAATATTTTACACCTTTTCACCTTGTGGTCCCAAGACCAGGTGGTGTGGACTTCCTGTCATCCACAAAAAGTCTGGACACTGGCCTGTGCTCTCCCTTGGTTCATCTGTCTCCCTGATGTTGTTCACTAAAAAGGAAACTGGATGATTCCTTCCCTGGAGATGTTAAAGGAAAGACTGGATGTAGCACTCAGTGCTCTGATCTGGTTGACAAAGTGGTGATGGGTCATAGGTTGGACTCGATGATCTTAGAGGTATTTTCCAACCTCAATGTTTCTGTGATTCTCTGTGGATACCTTGGGGCTGAAAAATCCCTGAGAAACTTGTGGAGTATCAATGTTGAGCCCTCTGCTTACTGGGGCCCAGACTTAATTCCTCTTACCCTTTGATGTGACACCAGGGGAGTCCCTGAGACCCGTATGCTTAAGGTACCCTTATAGAGGAGTTGTCTAAAGTGGCTGAATGGATGAAATGTGCAACTCCTACCACTGCCTCTGTGAAGGTCCTGCTCAGCAGCACAGCTCGTCACTCCCACCCACCCATCACACCTTGCCATGGAGCCATATGGGCTTGTGAGGCAGTTCCAGTCTAGTGTGGTGGTGAAAGACACATGAAAATACCTGAAATCCAAAGCTAGAACCATTATCTGGCAACTCTGGGTTCAGACTCTGTTCTCTTTGGGCAGAAAAATCCATCTAGAAAACCAGTTTCCAGTGGAGACATGTCAGTTTAAAGGTTTTAAGGGTGTCCACTCTCAGTATCTGGCTTAAAGCCACTTTGAATTGAGTTTCCTGTACAGAAATCATCTGGATACCGACTGCTGCTTGAAATGAATGGAAATTTGAGGGTAATATGCTAAAAAATCAAGATTTAAGGAGGTATCCCAAATAGTTACTTCTGAAAATACAATCTTCTCTTCTGTTGTCAAGCTGACAGACTAAACCAAGATTCAGTAATTTCTATATCAATATCATCAATGTCATGTAACTGCTCAAATTTCCTTAAACAGATCTCTGAATGCAAACAGGTTAATGGAGAAAAGGGAGAGGAAAAATGAGAGAATAATCTGGGTTTACTGACACAAGCCCTACAGCTGTTGAACCCTGAGGAAAGAGAGAGCTAACACACTTCATCTAAACCCTCCCATAAATAGTGTGGGTAATTAGAGGCTTAGATTTATTGAAAACAATGAAAAATTTCATAATTACCTTTACATATTTTTCTTTTACTGTTCAAAAATTATCCCAGTAATTAGGTGTTCAGTGAGCAGGGCACGTTTTGCATTGTTGTTCAACTACTGTGCCATTCTGAGTAAAAATGCTTCAGGGGAACCCTATTGAGCAGGTCTGTTGTTTTCCTTTTTAAAATTTACAGCAATTAGCACGCATTTCACGGACCATTTCGGTCAAATAATGTAACTTGGTAAAATGGTGCCCAACTCTGAAGAGTTGCGAAATATATCCTTGCTCTAGATGGGAAAGCTTTTCTTCAGATGAGAGTTATCCTACAGGCTGGAATAAAATCAGCCTCAATTGAGAAGGAGGTTCCTTTCTCAGTTATTTTTACCCAAACCCACAGTAGAAACTGGTATTGGTAAAAGCCTCTATTAGAAACCTCTGTGAAACTCATTGCACAGCAAAGGGAAGGCTCACAAGAAACCTAATGATCACTCTTTTACTTGAGTAGGTGATGAAGGTGGAACAAACTAGCAGGAGCCCACGAAGGCAGACATCCAAGGCCTGAGGCACAACTGAGGCAGCCCAGCCATATGAGAAGTGGTCATATTTCAAAATAGGCTAGTCCAGCATAATCCTGTTTATGAAATGCAGGTGGAGTATAATTCAGAGTTTGTGGTTTGAGCTTTAAAACTCATTATGTTTTGGTTCTGCACTCCTTGGAGACCAGCTGACTCCCTGTATGTCAGTGTCAGGATGCTCTGATCAAATAGAGGGCTGAACTTTGCAGCCCTGGTATTCTGATAACTAAGTACAGACACAGGACAATTCTCTTCTCTGGAAGCTGTCATCATCCTGCAGGCTGGATAACCTGAGCAATTTTGCATCCAAGCCTCAATACAAGGCACGTCTTCTGCACCAGGCACTTCATGACTTTCTCTTGAGTGAGAGCATGTGGTTTGGAAGATAAGATCTGGTGAGGAAAGAGCAACCAAAGCTTGGATATGAGAGCGAAACTTGAAAAATGCTGACAGAGGGATAATATTTTGTTCTTCCTTTTCAGAATCCTGTATTACGTATTTTAGATTTGTCCATGTGCAGCCTGGGCAGCCCTGGGTAGCTTTATGAAAAGAAGGTTGGCTCTGCAATGTCCCTTGGTCAGGCTGGATGTTCACAAACTACCACTCTGATACATAAATGTGCCACCATAGAAATATTTCTGGAGAGGTTGCCCAGAATAACCGTGCCATCAAACTTTCAGGGACTTAGATTTTGTTAAAGGGTCACAACACAGGCCTTGGGAGTTACAGAATCATAAAATGGCCACAGTTGGAAGGTGCTTCATTCAATTTCAACACCCTGCCATGGGCAGGGACACCTTTCACTATCCCAGGTTGCTCCAAGCTCCATCCAACCTGGCCTTGGACACTTCCAGGGATGGGGCAGCCAGAGCTTCTCTGGGCAACCTGTGCCAGGGCCTCACCACCCTCATGGTAAAGGATTTCTTCCTAATGTCTAATCTAAATTTACTCTTTGAAGTCAATCCCCCTTGTCCTATCATTTCATGCTCTTGTAAATAGCCTCTTTCCATCTTTATTTTAGGCTCTCTTTAGGTACTATTTGGTCACCTCAGATTTACTACCTTCCCTTTAAAAACAGCTTTTCCTCCTTCCCTGCAAAGACTTTATTTCTGGGACCAATGTATGAAACCTAGAACAAGGGGAAAATGTAAAAATGTTTACTAGGCTTCTATTATAAAGTAATTTATAAACATTCTTGTATGGAAAAAGGTATGGACATGATAGAAAGGGAGGTAAAAAATCCCAGATGAAGCCTTAAATTCACAAAAGGGTTAGACTCCTACAAACATTAGTGTTCCTAGCCTGGAGGTTTGGGATATTCATTTGCAGAGGAATGATGCTGGTGGTCAATGTGTCAAAGACTCTCATTGACATCCAAACCCAACAATCTCGTTCTCCAAACAAGAAGTATGACATACTTCAAAGAGGTGCCACAGTGTACAGATTTAGGTCAGATGGGGAGGAAGAGGAGTTTGGCCTGCAAGTTTGGGGTTTGTTTAAACCAAATAAGCTGACTGTGGTGTTTACCTTTGGTTCAGCACTTGACTGTGCTGTTACAGAGCAATAAATACAGCTCTTGCATAGTTCAGGAGATCTGAAAATGAGATCAAGTTTAATACATTGCACAACTCAGTTAAAAGGCTCCTGCTGGGCTACTTACTATTGCGCTGGAATGGCTGCAGTGCAGTGCAGCAAGGCAATCCCTTCTCATTTATTTTTGGGGGTTTGAGCCTTTTGCTGCTTGTGTTTTTCTTGATATTCTCTAGCAAAACTCATCTGGAGCAGTATAACAGAAGCAATATGTGAACATTGGGAATGTTCCTCCTGAAAGGGTGTAACCCTGATCCACAGGGGCAGAGAGGTGTTTGCAGGTAAAGAGAAAAGCTCACATCTTGTTTTCTACTACACAGATAGAAAACGTTGTGTGCCACTAGAGGGTGTATCAGCTGCAGATTTCTTACTGGAAACACCAGAATTTTGTTCAGAAGCTGATCTTTTTTGTTGCTCTAAAATTAATTTAAGCAGCCTCAACTATCTGTTGTTTAGTTTTATGGACAATGAAGTACTGAGCATCCTTCAGCTCACCTGACCCTACCTATGGTGGGTGGCTTTGTCAACAGTGGATAATTTCTTTTGGCTCTTCCAATTTCATTAATGTGTTTTCTAATGCAGAGCCCCAGGCAAAGCAAGATTATTTAAATGTATAAGATACAAGCACGTACTTTCAGTTGTGACCTCAGAGCCACGGTGTCTCAGCTCCCTCTGCTCCTTTACTGGTGGGAGAACCAGCCAAGAGTTGAAGACAGAAAGTGGAGATTGCTGAACCCAAATCAAAATGAAGTAGATTGGGAATTTCAGCTGGGTTAGAGGACTGCCTATTTTTCTGCTTGTCTCAGCCCAGAAACGTTTTGGAGTAAAACAACTTTTCCTGCCTGCACCTCCCTGCCACACAACTCTTCATCATTTGGTCTCTTTCTCCTGAAAAGTGTAGCTGTAAATACAGGGAAACAAGGTACTAAAATTCATCTCCTTAAGGTGTGGGGGGTCTCTGCCTCTCCAGTGAGAGACATTAAGGGCTTCATTTTCAAATAGATTCACTATAAGCAATGCTGGCAATTTAATTTAACCTGTGGCAGCTGTGCTGTTGACTCGTGTGAGTGTTTCAGCAGTCACCTGCACTTCAGGTGGGTTTGGATCAATCCTTTAAGTGCACATTGAGCCTCAGGGACTGTATTTCTTGGAGGGTGGCATGTTTCTATTTATATGAGGAAAGGTTATTAGAGCATAGAGGATTGAAAGCAAACTTGAACACTTACATTCAGGAAGAAAGCTTATAAAGCCATTTGGGTTTATATGAGATGTTACTTCTTCCAGTCAAGTGGGTCTAATGTAGTTCCCTGCTATTTTAAGCAGCCATGTTAAATAATCCTGTTCATAAAACAATCAAAACTCCACCTGGTTCTTTGTGCTGTGCTCCATCTACAACACCCAAGGACAGACTGCAGATTTAACAGGCAGGAGAGTGAAATAATTCTGGTTTGAACCCACCGGCCTTTTTCTGGTCCTGGTTCATGGAACAGATTCACTAAATACACTGTTTGGCTCCTCAACAAATAGAAGGTGCCATTAATGTTGTAAATGCAATTCTTTTCCCCTCCAATTCACTGTGTGAAGGATCATGCTCTTCCCTGGGAACTAGAGATGCTATAAAATCTTGGGGGCAGCTAGGACAGAAATTGCCTGGTATTTTGACAGCTTTGCCCCTAAAATCTGTGAGATGAGAAGCATGTTTAGGTGGGAGGACAGCGAGGCTGCAAGTCCTTATTTACTCTGTAAATCCTGGGGAGCAGAGGGAAGTGTCTCTGGAACTGCCTAAACCTTAAGCCACGGTAGGTGTATTTTATGTCTTCTGCACAGCCTCAGATGTGACAGCACAAGTCCTGTAAACATCTGTCTCTTATCTTGGCCCCCAGCACTAACCCCTTGCTGTCCTGGGCCAGAGTCCAGAAGCTGAACCTCACCAAGTTGACTGACTTGAACCCTCCTGTCTCTTGTACACACAAGGGAGTGTTGTAATGTCCAAGGGGTGAAGTGACTTGACTCAGAGAAGACTCATCATTCTGGCTGGCTGTGAAAAAACTGACCTTTCAGAATTGAGATTCTTAACAGATTAGGAACACAAGGAAAAGGGCAGGGAGTGTGAGACAATCTAGAGAGGGAGGGAGGAAAAGTCTGCTCTGTGTGCAACACTTCCATCAGTGTTCTTTTTGTGAATTGGTACTTTCACATCTGGAAGACTTTTACTGCTTTACTTAGTCATAAGCAGCGTTTCAGGGTCTGTCCCTGCACGTTTTTGGCTTCTTAGGTGCATAAATGCAATATATGCTACAGTTCTGAGCTAGAGTTAAAAACAACGTCTTACAATGTACTCAGGAACAGGCAGGACCCCCAGCTCCTCTTCTAAAAGCATCCTCTGTTAGAGCCGAAACTCAGCAGTAGATGGCACCAGCAGGATGGTAAAATGAGAAAATGATCTTTAAACTCTTTTATAGCGCCTCAAAATTCCCCAAATGTTTCACAAGGCACACAAACAGCTCAATAAAAAGCCAAGCACCAGTTCCTGGCGGAAGTGAATCACGCAGAGAGGCACAGGGTGTCCTTCCCAGCGGAGTACAGCGCTGGTGACACACACAGGAGAGGAGAGGATGGGTTTACACAAAAATCCTGCAGAGATGGTTTGTGGGGATGCTTCTGCTCCAGGAAGACCTTGGCAACAAGGAGGAGATAAGCACCCTCATTCTGCAGCATGGGTGGGGAGGACTGGTCATTAATACATGTGCAGGTTTGCACACAGACACTTCTGGCTGTACATACACATAGAAGAAGAAATTTCTAAGGCAAACAGAGGGAACTGCTGGGAATTTACTGCCAGCTGGATTCCCCACAACAGCCACTGTCTGCAGGCTTTCGTGGTGCTGTATGGGAAGAATTGTTGTTGCTGTCTTTTCTTGCAAATGCAGCCAAGACAAATTTCTGTCTCAAATGTTGACCAGGGCTTGTATTTCATAATTCACATCTGTGGCCATAGTGAATACTTGATACAGGTAGAGCAGATAAGACTAGTTTTTTAAGTTTTATGCACTACAGAACTATAGTTTCAGGATTTTTTCGAGAATATGCTACAGAATGGAGTAGTCAGTATAAAATATTGAAGATCATGCATTGATAAGCCAAGCCAGGACACTTCATGCTGGTTTTTAGTATGTGTTTTTTCTTCCTTTTGTTTTTGACATACACTGGAAAAGAGGGAGTGCTTGGATCTGTGTCCTGCAGTGTTTAAAGTGAAGGAAATGAGAACCAGCTCTTGGTCCTGTTCTTTTCTAATTAAGTATGATTGTCAGGGCATTCACAAATGGTGATAAAAGGAGACATAGACTGAGGGTATTACAGTTAAAAAATCAATCTTCAGTTCTGGCTCAGCACAGCTACACCTTTGGAAAGGGTTGCTGAGTGCAGGTTTCAAAGGCCACCAGCTGCTCGTAGAAGCACAGCAAAATGCATTTATGATTTACCCTTCAGAGTTATTTGTGGATTTCATTTCCAAAGCATAACACAATGCAGATTTTAGGAGGCAGAGTAGATGACACTAAAGAGATTTTTAGATGTGGCAGTGATGCCATCAAAGAGCTTCTATTTAAACAATGTTTTTCTTCAGTCTACCTTCCTCCCTGCCCCCTTTACATGTTCCTGTAACTTTTTGCTGAAACAAGTTTTTCTGTGCAGTTCTTTATGCTTCAAAACCTGCCCTTGTGTGGAGTGTAATTTCATTTGGCAGAGTGGTCTGACCATCATGTCTGAAGGTCACTTGATAAATGATATATTCAACAGGACACTATATTTTACACTGAAATAATCTTTAAATCGCTCAGTAAGCAGCTTTGCAGTGGCAGTGTTCCAGAGATAGTAGGAGGAATATTAGTTTGCGCAAGAAAAAGACCTGTTTCTCCAAAGGTTGTATAGAAGGGGAAGACCTTGTTTTTTAGATCTCTGTAACAAAGGTGTTTTGAGAAAGAATTGCAAATGAGCCACTCTTCCATGGAGGCAATTTGCATATCATTAGCCTTCTGAGTTTAATTGTTTTCACCTAGAGGAGGTGGAAGAGCTCACTCTTTGTTTGGAAAATGACAATGTCTTCCGAGCGTGGCACATTTTATTAGTAATAGAACAGACTAATTTTTTTAGTATTTTCTGTTAACTGCTACCAGTTTTGATGGAGATGATGATGCCCTTTCAAAAGAAAATTGAGACCTTTCCAATAGCTCACTCAACGTTTAATTTCCCTGTATTTCTTTGTATGTGGCTTTTTCAAATAAAAGAAATATTTTTCTTTTGTGTCTCTCTTTTCTTCTTCCAATTCCCAGGGTAAAATGTAGCACCAAACCCTGCAATAACATTTTTGTGATCACCTTTGTAAGGCTGTAACTTCATGTGAATTCGAAAAGACCAAAAATTCAAAGGGAGTCTTTTCTTAAATATTTCTGACCTCAAGCTTGTGTGTGACACTGAAATAGAGACAGCGCAACCTGGGCGGGTTTTTTCCTGTGCTGTTTGCCCATAAAGCAACTAACATGGATTAATCTTTACCTAACATTGATAAAAATGTTAATTATTGAAACATTTATTGTAATGAAGTTGGAATTCATGCCAGCAATTATTTCCGCAACTGCTCATACCTTTTGGTTGTTACTTGGAAATAGTAATGACTTGTCTGATATTTCTTGTACTCTGTTGTGTTAAAAATAATACCAGATTCTGCCCTTTTGGACATACTGTGTTTATCACATGAAGAACTTTCTCTCTCAGTGTCAAATCTTCCTCCCATCATCAGCTCTCACAGGGAAAACAATCTATTTATTTATTTATTTATTGCCTCACATGTTCAGTGTCTCAAAAGGAAGTATTTTCTTGCTCTCCAAAGATCTGCTGTAAAGCCAGATTTTTTTATAAAGCTGACAGCATTAACATCTGTGAGCTTCTGCCACTTCCACCATTTGTACAAGTCTGAACTTTCAAGTCTTGACTTCATTTACTGATCAGCTACTAAGATATTTGTTTCCATACTCACATATGTATTACTTCATTGCAGTTTACAATTACATTTTCTGGAGATTGAGTCACTGATATATTGCACTGGTCTGGACATTAACTCCTTGGATGAGCTTAGTTTTCATGGCCTACTGATCTGTTGGTGACGCTAAAAATTTGCCACAGTCATATGATTAAATATGGAAAACATCTGTTTTAAGGAGTCTAACAAAAATCCGAACATCTGGAAAATATTGGTAAAGAAGCTAATCAAGTTTGTCAACTTACAAATTGTTCTAGCAGGAAGTATTTAGGAGTAGCAGATAATTGAGATTTCATTCTTCTGGCCCCTTGTCCTTGCCTTTGTTTATTTTATTGTAGCTGGAAGTTGGACACAAACTAAGAGTTGTCAGGTGCTGTGTTGTGACGGGTTGCACTCACAGTGGGAGCTATGAATGCTGGAAACAGATATTTGTGCCTGTGTCTCATGCTTAAACCATTTTGAAACACACCAATTTATATTGGACTTCCAAATACCCTGATGACATTCTCTCAACCTCTCAGCTGACGACTTTGCTACTGTTGCTCAGGTCTTTCATGATTTACACTTGGCCAGGGCAGTGAGAAACACTGCCTCCTTTCGGGAGAAAGCTTTGTAGAGACTCCCTCTAACACTGAACCTGACAGAGACATCTTTGGGATTACCAAGAATATCTGTGTTGGCTTCTAAAAATTATCTAAAACTTAAACTGTATCTTCAAATATTGTCTTGTTCAAAAGATCTAAGACTGGGAAAAACACTTATTTCACATGAAAACCATTTATTTGTGTCAGAGAGAGATTTTCATAAGCCATAACAGCCATCTCAAGAATGATGACAGATCTTGGTATTTGTTGCTCCAAGGGCAAGTGACAGCTCTGATTTAGTTTTCCAAACATTAAGTCAAAGGAAACAAGTAAATTTTAAGAAGTCACCAAATCTTTAATGCTCCTTGGGGAGAGAAGAGGCACATAAGAGAGAGGTGTATTCCTCTATGGACTACAGAAATATGCTTAGATACAATGCTGACCATCACAGCATTAAAAACTACATGCATGTTAATTTTCCAAAGTCTGATATTATTTTCTCCTCATTTCCTATCAGCTTTTTTTCATTTCAGAAGGTAGTGATTTGCTCTACTTAAGCCTGGCCACATCTTGCCTAGCTCAGGGCCCTAGTGAAAATGAAGCTTTTGTCACCATGAGTAACACTCCTTAGATGTTAAGAAATTAAACATTAAGAGCTTTGCAGTGTTACTCACACAAAAGAGAAGATATTAATGAATAGGCTTCTTTGAAAACACCCTTCTGCAGCTAAACCTTTAATGACAAAGGGTTTCTTTGGAGTTTCTTGATGAATGTATCCACAGTCTATCTGTGAGCCTTCTGGCTCTGCAGAAACAGGCAAAATATGACAGTGAATAAAAGCAATTCCCATATGACTGACTATCCTTACCACCAAAGAAAAATAAAAGAAGAAGCATGAATAAATTACGGTACAAATGAATGTAAATGTCAAGTTAACAGTTCAAATACACAGTAGAATAGAAGAAATATGTGTCTTTGTCTCCAGCAGCAAACACCCTTGTGGCCAGATTTGACAGTAGCTAATTGAGCAGTAATTGTTATTAATGTCTCTTGTCTTTGCTGTCCACAGCAATTCTGGCTCGGTAGAGCTTTGAAAGAAGTGATCATTATTGGGTTCCTTGAACAGATTTAAACTGTCCTTTTTCCACACATTGAGAAATAGGACCATGTTTGAAATGGGTTAATTGGAGCTCATCTCCAAACTGGGAAGTTGTGGGCATGCAGTTTGAGACCACCAACATTGACAGTCTCTGTCTTTGGTTTATGGCTCAGTTCCTTGGAGTGGTGCTGGTTGTGCTCCTTTATCAAAGCTTTTAACCCACTGAAAAGAAATAACAAAAGTATCATGTAGTTTGAGGAGTGCAGGTCTGGCCATAATGGCCAGTGGGCACTGGGAGAGCTGGTGGGACTTGTGCTACCAGCACTCATGTTTCAGGGGAGCTCCTGGTGTCACAGAATCGCTGCGGTTGGAAGGGACCTCTGGAGATCATCAAGTCCAATCCCGCTGCCAAGGCAGGGTTACCCAGAGCAGGTGACACAGGAACAGTATGTCCAGGTGAGTTTGGAATGTCTTCAGAGCAGGAGACTCCACACTCTCCCTGGGTACTTCTTCAGTGCTCTGCCACCTTCAGTATAAAGAAGTTCTTCCTAAAGTTGAGGTGGAACTTCTTGTGTTTTAATTTATGGCCATCACGCCTTGTTCTGTCTCTGGGCACCACTTTGTGGGTCTGGCGTCTTGGCAGCCACTTTTGAGGTATTTGTACAGATTGGTGAGATCCCCTCTCAGCCTTCTCTTCTCTAGACTAAACAGATGCATCTAAGTTCAGATTCTATGCCATGATCTCAGGTGTCTTTTTTACTCTCAAGAGCTTTGTGCCTACCAGACGAGCTGTGACAGCTCCACAGGCATCGGAGCTGCACCTCATGGGTGCATGGGAAGGAGTCTGTTATACACTGAGTTTTCACCAACATGTTTCCCATAATAAAGACATTTCTGTCATTTCTCCCTTATACATTTTTGGCACTTCTGTGACATTTTTCCTCCAGTGATGGTATTGCTGAAAACCACACTGAGTAGTAAAATGAAATCAGGAAAAAACCCAGAATACCATTCTGCCTTCCAAATTCTTGTCAAAATTGGTCTAATATTAGCCAAGGGCTTCAAAGATTTCCAGGAGGTAAACACACGTGCATGCACATGGAAGTTTATGTATGCATAGTGTGACTTAGTTTCACTTCCACATGAAACAGTTTGAAAAGGTTAACAGTCTGAATAATTCCCAGATTCTGAGGGATTAGAGTTAGGACAGTGTGTGGTTTAGGTAATGACAGAGTTAGCTGCTGAGAGGAGATTTTGACCTGCCGCTCCTCAAAGGCTAAAGGTATTTCAGGGAGATTTAGTTTATTGTTAATCTTAGGTGTGCACAGGCATAATTTCCTTTTTTTCTGTGCCAGCTGGGACTCTGCAATCCTCTGGTGCAAACTAACCCAGCCTTTCCTACCTCTAGTGCTTTCCGGGCTAAGTGGCTAATGAGGAATGCATTTCAAATTATATGTAAGAACAAGAACCTAAGCAGAATAGTCAGAGTTGGTTCTTAACTGAGTTTGCTTTTCTATGCTGGCAGACTTTTAAGAATGCAATCCTGCTTGTTAAGTGTCATAATTGCACCTGTAAGTCAAGTGGCCTACTCTACATCTGCAAATAACAGTGGAATTGAAAGTCTGGGTCCTCATTAAATCTCCTCAAACATTTAAAGAGAAAATAAGTACAGCAAAATATCAACTCTTGTTTTTCAAACCCCATATTTCTAAACAAACGTGAGCCATACACTTGATAAACCCAATTGCATGTTGGAGGCCAATTAAATTTAAGTTACATTCCTGAAAGCTTCTTCTGTATTTAATAAGAAATTCAAGACTTTATAGGTTTTGCCTGTATATTACCATGGTTTCTCTGACTCACATGTGGTATAATATATACATTTTTTCTGTTCAGGTTATTACTTGAAATGACTTTCCAATTCTTTTGTTTTACTTCCTTTGTTCTGTGTGAATGTAATCCACTCGATAGAAATAGGAGAAATTGTTTTGGCTTTTTCTTACCCTGTGACTCCTAATTATCCAATACTCATATTTTTCCATCTGTTTCAGGGTTGGTTGGGTTTTTTTTTTCCTCTCCATATTTTGGATGAGGAAGAACATTATAAAAACCTGTCCTCTGCCTGGAGCGAAATGGCTCGGATACACTTCTGGCTGCAGATCTGACAAGGAGAGGTTTTGAACCATCAGCAACTTTCAAAAGCCGGTATTTCCCTCCACAGTCGGGAAATCTGTACTTTACACAAGGAATCAGGTGCCCAGGCAATGGCACAGCCTATTCCCATGAGTGAGTGACAGAATTTCTAGAAGTTATTTGAAGAGACAACTAGGTTTACTGTGTGAATATGGGCCAAGATATCCAACATCCAGATCCAGCTTTTCATCCTCCTTTGGTGCTTTCCCACCTCAGCTGGTGCCAACAGAGCCAACTCTATGTTCCATGCTGGGGAACAGCTGGGCATCCCCCCAAAAATCTGAAATGTGTGTGGCCCCAGCAGTCTCAGAATTAACATGTCTAAAGTCAGGTCAGGGGAGATCCCGCATGCTGCACTGGCATAACTTCCAGGAGAGAAGTTTTCAACATTTTCTGGACCATCTAAATGTCCACTCAGCTAAAATGTAGTGAACATAGACTCCCTTTCCCAGCTTCCAGGTGGTTGTACTCCTTGGACAACTGCTTGCAACTGTATTCACTTTTCTCCTTCCCAGCTGTGAGGAGCTGGAACCTGAACACCCTAAGTCTGGCATTTGCTGGAATCACTGCAAAATATTTCCTTCATCCAAGCTGGCTTTGGCTCAGGACCCACTTCCCATCAGAAGAGCCTTTTTGCTCCCACTGGTACTCTGGGCTATTCAAAGACAATTGTGGGATCCTGAAACACCAACCTGAAGCCTTTGTGCACACAACTGCTTTCTGAAGCAGTACCTCTCTTTCAAGACATCACAGATTTTTCCAACAAAACTTCAAGAAGGTATTTCCTATGCCAAGCAGCTCCCTGGGAAGCTGGATGTTCTGAGAACTGAGCACTCATGATTTGAGCAGGAGCAAGGATGGTAATGAAGGGTCTCTACAAAAGATTATGTATTTGGATTCTCACAATATGCCAGTTTAGAAAGTTCATAGTGTTTGGAGTTCAGGTAATTCTCCTCACTATCAGTATATTCCCCTTCCTCCTGCAGCCACACAACTCCAACCCCTGTCAAGGAGTAGTATTTGGACGATAGGTTTATTTTTTCCTTGCTAGGTCCTTGCAGATGACATGTGCCAGACTGTGAGTCTGGAGCTTAATGTGACAGGCTTTTTCCTCTTGAGAATAATTGGGTGTCAAGTAGCAGCAACGTGGATCAGTTCTCCACCAGGACTCAGAAGGAACCAACCAGGACAAGTATTCCTCTCTGCTCAGCCCCTTCTGAAATCCCCATAAAATTAAACTGCAGACAGAAGCTAGAAAGAAATGCTTATATGTACACCTTTGCAGTCCCACTGGACTTCAATCTACTATAAACACATACAACAGCTATAAAAAGATAAATCATGTTTTATCAGTTGATCACCCCATAGAGGCTGTATCTGCCTGTTTGATTTGAATTTCAATGCTATTGTTTTGCGTGTGTTGAACTACAAAGAGAAGAAAAGCTTTTTGTTATTCCTCTTCATCAACTGATCTAATGCAAGAGGAAAATTACTGGTAATTATTTTTATAGCAATTATGCTGGCCCAAACACCATAAGTGCAAGCACATTCCTTGTTATTTATTACAGAAAGATCTCAAACCACAGGTTGTTTAGAATGCACAGCATTTCAATTCATGATCTTTGATGAAACTTATTTTAATACAGCTTTGTTTTCTTTATTAAATGACAAGGAAGATTAATTACAACAGATCTGTTAGTGTTTTGATGTAGTCAAGTTGCTGAGTGTATTTCAGTAGTTAACTTTCTTCCTTTGGATATGAACTATATAGGTGTTTTCTCAACTAATTGCAAATATGTACAGCCTTTTATCAGATTTTATGTGTGAACCTGATTTTTTTTCTCCTTGTTGAATTTATCTCAATCTGTAGGAAGCTAGTTGTCTTTTTATAAATCTACATCTGATGTATGTTGCTGTATACAAAATTTAATCAAGTTTCATTACGAGAAGTGATAACTCTAATTTTCCAAGGATAACACTGTGAACTTTTTCTGTTGTTTGGACCACCACAGTTTCAGAACTGTATTTCTTGTCCATGCTGTGGTATAAGCCTGTATTACCTGCCTTTATGAAAATGTAGCTCCTGTTCAACTGGAAAAGCTTTGCAAACTTTTCTCCAGCAGAAATGGTTGGAGCAGCTGAAACAATTTCAGCTTTTAAATAGAAAGCTGTTGTTCAATGAAGTATTTTTCCCTGAAGTATTTCTGCTTCGGGGTTTGTTTCTGCTTGTCTTTCTTCGTTGTTTCCCTGACCAGACTTTCCTCTGCAAAGGGAAATGGTAACGAATCCTCAGTATTCTTGAGGTCGTTCTATGCAGGGCCAGGAGCTGGACTTCGATGATGCCTGTGAGTCCCTTCCAGCTCAGGAGACTCTGTGATTCTGTGATCTTTCAGTCCCTGCTCCTGCCAGGGCAGCATTTTATTCTGAAGAAAATCAGCCATACTGAATGCAGTCTGCTTTTAAATATGTCAGTGCAGGGTGGGGAGGAAGATTCATCCCGATTTATGAAGCAGCTTTTGAAGATGAAGTCACTATTCATTAATATATGTTAAATTTTGAAAGCTACAGCTCTATGGGAATGTTAAATTTCTGCATTAGATGTTTGGATATTGATATTTAGAGAGCAATCATTTATCTCCTGTTTGTAGACTTTATATGCTTCTCTGTCAGATAATCCCACAATTTCTGCAGTATCTGAAACAGAGACTCTCCAGAATGTTTTTTTTAAATACCACATTTTCAACTGGAGTTAGAGGTGTAGTCCTGTCTTCCACATAAATTTAAAATTTTGGTGAAGTTACAGGAAATGCCTTACAATTCCTGAATATCCGTAACAACAATTTTTGGGATAATTCAGCTTCTAATTGGTAATGTTTAGGATGTGCAATTCTACCCCCCTTCAAGCTCATAACCCACAGACAGATTGATTTCTGGATATTTTACTTGATGATGGGTTTGAAAAACAAAGCAAAAAAACCTTTTAATACTCATTCTCTGATTATTGGTTTATTCTAAACCAGGTTTTATTTTTGACTTGTAGAGCAGTCCTACCTGGTATTTTACAGCCTTCCCAAGCACAGGTCCCCCTGACACATTTGTCACTGTCCCTGAGTTCTTCTTGTAAATAGCTGCCGGTAACTTTTCCAGATTAGTTTGTAGCTTTTTTGATGTGTCTCAAGAGAGAATAAGATCAAGCAATCATATTTAACCCCATGTCTGAAACAAAGGCTTTGAACAAAGGTGAAAGGCTCATTTGACTGACTTAATCACCAAGCCTATACAAATTAAATCTCTGCATTACTCACAGTACCACTTGCAATTATGTTGATTAATCATATGTTACTAAGCAAATGGAAACTCATTTATAACAGGCATTATTAACCTATTGTGTCATTTTTTATTTTTTAAAGCCCTGTTCCAGGGTCAATTCCACTCCCAATGAGATGGTTAATTCTATTTTTCATCTGCCTTTTTTATAATTAATTTTTTAAAAGTTATTTACATGAAAACACAATTAATTCAACACAGTTCTGTAAAGAAAAGGAAACTCATTTAGAAGTATATTTCAATACTGATTTCCCAAAGTATAAATATAAATATGTGAATGTAATTTGAACTTTGGTTTGTTATACTGCATCCAATAATATGTATGTTTAATTTTGAAAAGTATATTGACCCTTGAACCACCTTCTAAATAAAAATAGAGCTAATAATGAAAAGAATTATATGGGATACTATTTATTTAGCTAGCAAAGAGGTTTATTTATCTCTGGAATGACACCGTGGTACTCTGAATCTTGGGAAACAGAGAAGTGTAATTTACACTGACCCCTGGAAGATACTTATGGCATTACTTTGGCTGTAGATTTTGTGGGCCCAAGGTGCTGGGGGTTTTATGCTCAGAAAACCAGAAGTGATGTCTGAGAGATTGTTTCACTGGTAGGTTTCAATAATAGTGTCCTGATTGAAACTGACCATAACTGGATCTGCATCAGCCTAAAAACACCCCAAACTGTGCATTCATAGAGAAACCATCTAATGGCTTAAGCTGATTCGTGTCAGGACATGTGTAAAGAGGGTCTTGCTGAATGTTATGGAGTTCTGTCTTTGATACTTGCTCATGGTTCCCACTCATTCTCTTTCCACTGCCCCTCTTCCCCTTCTGCCTCTCCTCTGCCAGTGCAGAGCCTGTGCCCTGTCCCAAGGATGGATCAACACCAACTCACATGTGTGAATCCAACTCCTTCAAGACAGTCTGGCTCCCCTAGAACTCACGTGCCATTTTGGTGGGAACAAGGAGGAAACCCCTGGAGAAGGAATTACTGAGTGGTATTTTCTAGCTCTCTTTCAGTTTGTCCTGAAATGCCAGAATCGATGGACCCTTGGTTTTACCAGAAGTTGAATCTGTTCACCACTTCAGCAGGCAAAAATATCCATTAAACACCAGGGCTCAATGAGTTGTTTTGTTTCAAACTGATCTGTCTAAGGCACTCACAGACAGTGACTTTGCATTACATTTAATTAGTCTATACCTGCATGATTTTAATAAACTATTTACAAATGGATTGCTCTGTCACATAGCATTATCAGGTCTTTAAACTTACATTTTAAAGAAGGTCAAATGTGAATAACTCATTCTGAGACTGAAATAAAATATGCCAAGAGTAATGCTTTGCTAGATGATTAACATTTTCCTATTCAACCTTGCTGAGAGATTGCTGTTACATCCCTTTATTAATGTGCAAGTTCTCTTTTGCAACCAGGTGGTGCAGCCTTTTGTAATACATAGATAATAGAGTTGTTGTTGTTGTTGTTTAACAAAAAGAAAGGTAATTTATTGACACTTGAATCACACAATGCCGTGAGTGTAACGAAACCGAACAAACTCATTTCATTCCTCCCCATGCACTCCGTGCTAATTAAAAGCAACAATCAATATGGGTGTAGCATTGTCAATAATGGCCTTAAAAGACTGAGCTGTGCCCAAAAGACTGATGATGGTTTTCGAGGATGAGGCAGATGAGCATGAGGTTGAAAAGAAACCAAGAATTACACAGAAGGCAAGAGCTGGAACTTCTGCTAGGGACAATTTTAAACTTCTATGTGAGCACTTTATGGCCTTTCTTCTTTGACTTTCATTTTTTATTCAGATGACCCCTTTGATAAAATTTGTTTCTGTACATGTGGATGATTATAATGACTCTGACTTAAGAAGACAAGGCACTAAGCCTTGCTTAGTCACACAAAAATGAAATTTTCCTGAATGCATCTAATCTGTGCAAACCTTCATGTTAAGTGTTGTTTCCTCTGAAGTTAGTGGTAGAATTCCCATTGCTGCTGCTGGGATTGGATATTATTGCTGCAAAGGTTCCACTATAAACTTGTAGAAGGTTCCTTGCAGAGTTCAGGATGGTGTGAGGATCAGTTCCCTGATCATCATCCCAGAATCCTGCTCAGGAATTTGAGAAGTCACTTTTATCCTGGTTTCTGTTAAAATAAAAAGTACTCAGTTTATCTTCAGTTGCACAGATCACAGTAATAACGATGAACACAATAAAGATCTTCAAAAATAGTGAAAAGTGTGAGCACTTTGGACATTTTTTATGTCAGTTTTATTCAGAGCACTATTTAGCAGTTTTATGTATACATGTATTTATGTATATGTCCCTTGGAGTCCTCAGAGGCAGACAGATCACTTATTGAAATACAGACGCTGCAGTGTAACACAAACAAGCAGCTATATTTCAGGTATTGCCAAAATCTCCCTTGTAAACAATTTCTCAACTCTCATCCATTTTGTTACTCTTTGGGACCTGAGTGGACTTTGCAGTTTATTCACTGAAATTCGGCTTGCAAGCTCATTGAGGGTTTTTCACATGAGGATGAAATAAATCCTAAGACGGGGCTCCTCAAGGGTGTGTTTCCATAGCCGTTACCCTCTGGAGAGAAAAAATCAGGGTGATTTCAACTTCAGTAACTCACCTGATTCGAATTTTAACTCAAGTTGGGGTATGCCCTTTGGTGGTGTTGAATTCTATGGAGACCATAATGTGCAGGTCCTTATTTTGTGTCTCTGGGGTTCTGGGGGCATAGACGTGTGTGTGCACAAATCCGAGGCACAGAACTACGAAAAGCAGGACAGGAAGCACAGATGTGTGTGTGGCTCTTTGGGAAGATGCCCTTGTGGCTTTTATGAAGTTACATCAGGGAAAACAGATCCTGCCTGACCAGTTTTTGAACGTAGATGAAATTACCATATATCCTCCTTCAAATCAAGTCTCAAAATAACACCATGCTGAGGGAAGCCTTCAGGGAAACCTGTGGAGACAAAGAGCAGAAGAAGGGGAAAACAGAGAGCAGATGGCTGTCTCAGGGAAATGATCAAAAGGCTGATGGCAGTGTGTTTCCAAATTGAGGGGTTGTGCAGCTGGACCAAAACATCTGGTCAGTTTACAGTAGAAGAGAAATTGGTCCCTTTTTAGCAAAGGCAGTGAATTCATAAATGTATTCTTCCGGGATTGTGTAGTTCATTAGCTTGTTTGCTAATGGGTTGCACAATCCACAGTTTTGAATAAAAGGCTGTTGGGACGATTTTGCTCCTGCTTATAAATCACAAGCTTGAGCCTCAGATGGAGTAAACATGGACATGTCTATTGAGGTCAAAGCAATCAGAATGAATTAGGGATGAGGTTGAGAACCCAAGTTACCTTTTTAGCCTTTTTTCTGATGTTTTAGCCTTCACACTGAAATCACTAGGACAAAATTGTTCTTGAGTTTTCTCCAAATGGAGATGTGCCTTCCTCTTCCAGGTGGAAATTTTTACACTCTCCTGAAAAAAAAACAACTGAGTGTTGAATATGACCCTGAGTCAGTGGAATCCTCATTACTTTAGTAGTAACTGTGATCACAGGACTGAGCCCAGACAGAAAGAGTGGCACTAACAGACACGACTTGCAACAAGAGGAGTAATTCCTCCTGTTTAATTTCCAGATTGCTCTAACTAATGGAATACATGCTATTCCACTTATGAACAGAAAGAAGGAAATGGGTAGATTTTTTCTAAAGACACACGTTTCACTTGCAGCAAAATACTTGCTTGGAGCATAAACTTTACGGTTTGGTGGTATCCAAACAAATTGTTATTTCCTCTTGTTATGTATCGATTAAAGGAGATGTTACAGATGAAGGAATTTTAATAGATTAGACAAAGGTGTAATGGATTTTTCTCAGAGAAGTCATGTTTTCAAATATTTGCTTTAAATGAGGCATGGAAAAGAGAACTCTGGAACTGTGTAATCAGAATGACATTTCTCAGAGATTCATTGGCACTCTAAAAGAAATCCCCACGAAAGGTGGGACCTTTATAGAATTACTTTCTCACAAATCTGGATGTATTTTCATAGTAGAGTCCAACCTTCACAAATACAATTTTCTTGTTTAATATCAGTTATTTTATACATGAAAAGCCTAATGATACAAGAGAGCTTTTGAAATTAAATTTATTTCTCTAATGGTTACTCTATCAATTATAAATTCTGTGTATGTGCTGAGAAAGGAAATGAGGCTGAGTAGTATAATTTAGAAATCTTCAGTCCTGTTGCTCATTACAGTCATTTTGTAGTTGCATTTAAAATGTGGTTTTCTGCATCTGAGAATATTTCAAGGATTGTTTTTGTTGCCATTGAACTGCACAGAGAGTAATTTCTTTGTTTATGTTAAAGGCCTATATGCATATTAATCAAGGGCTGACTCTGTGAACCAAGGACGTGTTTATGTGCTGTGTAAAGTATTATTTTACCTTTGTATGTAGAGATATAAAATTGTTCTGGAATAAGAGTCTACCAGAGACTTATTTTTTCCCTTACAGTTTCTAGCTCTGGAGGATTCCAATGGTCATAAAATACCTCAGCAATTTCACACTACTTCACACAAGAGCAATTTGTTACTGACCATTTAGATGCTGACTTAGGCTTTGCAGTTGGCTTTATCCTCTGCATAGCAGCACTCAGTGGCCACTTCCAACCACTGAGGTTTTTCTGCCTCTCCATCTTCCCAAACACTGCTCCCTGTTTTTCCAGGATGTCATCTCAGGGTCATCTGAGTGAGCTCTGCAGTCTTTGCAGAGTTGAAGAAGAAATACAGAACAATCTCGGAGAGGCAAGAAGAAAGAGTGAAAATAAGTGTACTTATTCTTAATGCAAGAATCTTGTGAAGCTGTGAATTATTCATACCACAGATAACTACTGCTAATGATTAGTGTTGTTTCACAAGAGGCCTTGAGTTCACTCTTCTCTACCACTGCCTTGATTATGTTGCTGTTATATCTTGAGGCAAATTGGCAAATCAGTCTTTCCTCTTCAGATAAACTTACCTCATCCTGAACATTTCAAACAAACACAAATTCCATCTGTTTAGTGAGTACTTCAGGGGGTCTTATCTCACTCTAACAAATCACCCCCTTCCTGCCATCAGTTCTGTATGAAATGATCATTAAGCTCTGATAACCACGAAGCTGCTTTAGTCCATCAGCCTTTTGTCAGCCTTCGGATGTAACCACGAGTGGTGAGACAAGGGGCACAATTCAGAAGTAGGTTGTGATGTGTTTGCAGGATTTCCCTGATGTAAACATTGTATGAAAGTATAGGGATGACATCTGAAGACCAAAGAATATTATATTTACATATTAAAAAATTAAAATCCAAAGAAATATGTTGTTCGGAGTCTCAAAATTCTTCTAAGGAGAAAGTCCTATTTCCCTCATATGTTGCTTCAAACTACCCCAGTCTGTAAGATTAGTATCATTTAATATTTATTATTATGTTCATACTTAATTGTACACAAAACATTTAAACCATTGTAAATTCCTTTATAAAATATGCAGATCATCTTACTTGTAGATGGAATGGTAGATGGGTACCTCAAACAAAAAATAGTTCAGTGTGATCCTGATCTCTTGTTCTTCTTTTAATTTTAGAACCATTCCGTTAACCTCTGTGGACCTATTCCACAGTCAATCCAAATCAAATGAAATTACAACTGGGCCCACTATTTTTATAAAGATTTTTATAAAGATTTTAAATGAATGGGCAGTTGTTCTCAATGTAGCAAGGTCTGTTCTAAATAGCTAACCTCTCCTTCTTCACTTTTGATCCCAGTGACTTCATTAGTATTAAATTAGAGCCTAATGGGTTGTTCGAAAACATTGTTAAATGCATCCCCATTGACTCAACTTAAATCTCACTCTTTTCACCTAGGACGAGATTTTGCTTTTTGTGGCATCATCTGTTTCTAGTCTTTGATTAAAACAATGCAGTTTGATTATTGTCAGTGACATAAAAATGCTGTACCCAGTAGAAATACCCAGTAAGAAATCTCTATGTGTCTTCATGTATTAAAATACTAAGTTTAAACAGCCTTATCTTTAACAAAAGTCTCAGTATTTAAAGCTCCATAAGGAGAAAATCGGGATTTAATGGATTAAACAGTTGAGAAAAAATGGTGATGTTTAAAAATAGCAAAGCAGTTTTCTTAGTGAGTCAGTAACAAGCAGTGCCATACAAAGCCTACAGGGTTGAATCCTGCCTGGTGGTGACTAAACCTCAGGCAGTTCTTAAGGCTCCTTAACTTTTATCCTCTGATGGTTTTTGTAGGCATATATGAAATCATCAGTAACCTTACCTATTTCCTTGCTGATTGCATTACAAGAATCCTCAATTGCATAAATATTCTTGGTTTCTCTTGACAGAAATATAATCCTAAATGACTCGGGGATCAGAGAGAGCTCAGGGGCGTGTCATCAGGAGGTGTTTTCCTGGTTTGCCTGACCCAAAGTCTCATTTTTTCTGTGTTTATTGACCAAAGGTCTCTTGATAGACCTCTGTTTACATTTTTAAATTTACTTTAGTACTGCTATCTAAAAATATATCTCAACAGCGTCTAAAGAAGAGCGAAGATGTTTTTCAAATGGTGTTTCCAATGAAGGGCTGTTGCACATGTGTGAATATTCATGGCTAGACAAGTTTGTTCACAAGGAAACTCTCCAGTGTGTTTGTGCCATGGACATTACAGGCACAGGGGAGGGAGACAGATGCATCTAGACAATTTGAGGTTATACACAGAGAAACAGCTGGGAATGCTAACAGACCACACTGCAATGTTGAAAAAGAATGAACAAGAACTACATATTTAAAGAGCAGCTGTTGTGCTTGAAAATTTACCTGTTCGATCTAATAAAAGATGTTTCTGCCTGCAAATCATGCCTCTCTTTTATCCTTGTTTTCATGCCTTCAGCAACAGAACTACAACTTACATATGAATGGTATTACAAAAATACATAAGCTTAATCCAGCTCTTAAAAATAAATTCAATGATTAAAGCACATTCTTCAGTGCTTTATTAAAAATTATGTCCCCACCATAATCTTTAGTAGCCTGTTGGGATCTCTCTAATCTGTATGTAGTTGACAACTTGACAACAGAGCACTTTGTTTCACACTCAGAAACTGTTTTCATATCCCAGGTATTATTCAGAACTTGGGGGATTTGGGAAATTTCAGCAAAATTTTTCTTTACATATTGTTGGGGATTTTATGGCCACACCTGAGTAGACCATGTGAGCTCAGATACTGCTGCCTAACCAGGTTAAATGAAGCCCTTCTTATCCTACTGTGTGAAATGCTTTTATTTAGTTTCTGATTTATACAGACTTTTACCAAGTGATTTATTCTTCATAGAAATCAACAGACAGGAGTAGACCAGACCTGGTTTGCTGGACAAACATGGCTTTACAGAGGATTAAAGTTGAAATTTTAGATCTGGTTGATTCATTTTTCACTGCTAAACGGATTATGTTTCATTAAAGATCATCAAGTCTGTTGCATTTACTCACTGCCACTTGTGTAATGCCAGTAACTCCACGTCAAAGTTGGCTGGGAACTGCAAGTGAGAGCTGGGAAGGGAAAACATCCAGGTTCTTCTCATGCAGAGAATCCCGGCTGAGTTTGTGTGCTGGGAGTGCACAAGGGTTTGGGAGGGGAGACACGGCTGACCACAACTGACCCCAGGGATATCCCAGACCACATGGCGTCATCCTCAGGGTATAAAGCTGGGGAAGAAGAGGGAAGTGGGGGAACATTTGGAGTGAAGGTGTTTATCTCCCCAAGTCACCATTACACATAATGGAGTCTGACTTTCCTGAAGATAACAGAACACCTGCCAGCCCATGGGAAGTGGGAAAGGGATTCCTTGTTTTGCTTTGCATTATCTATTAAACTTTGTCTCCACCCACGGGTTTTCTCACTTTCACCATTCCAGTTCTCTCCCTCATCTCACCAGGGACAATGAGAGAGCACCTGAGTGGGGCTGAGTTGCCATCTAGGGTTAAATAGTTGTATTTTGCCTGTCTATGACTGTCAGTTCAAGGATATACGTTGTATATTAATATACTTTTCTGTAAAGGACCAAAACTCAAATAGGATTAATCTTGTAGAACTACAAGTAAAACTTAATTTCTGGTATAAATACACTTTCCATTGGCTTTCCTTCCTTTGCTACCATGCAACTTCTACGACGTTGCTTTCAGAAATAACCTGGTGAGAGCTGGGAATTTACATCAAACTAGAACAGAAAACAAATTCATTGCCCCCTGTATGCTGCATTCCCAAACGCATCAAATTTCTGGTTCAGTTCAGTTTTTCTGTCATTTCTCCCTGTAGCAGCTGAGTTGTGTCCCTCGGGAATGGTCTCCCAGGAGGTTGTTGCTGCCCGGGAGGATGCTGCCATCTAGCCAACCTCCACCTCAGCTCCCGGCTCCATTCCTTCCCTGGGAACCGTGCACATTCCCGGGGGGCCGGGGTAGCACCTGTGAGCTTGAGAAAACACGAGTGGTCCTTTGTCACTACCCCAAAAGAGAACGGCGGTGGTTATCCAGCTGCACAGGCTTCAGCTCGCAGGGAGGAAAAGTGTGTTGTACTTAGAACTTTTTCAATTTCTGCTTAAGGAAATGTGTCTTTCAAAATCTGACACTTTGAGTTGGTGAATCTCAGTCTAGCAATTTGGATTCTTTTCACCTGAACGTTGACAGGCATTTTATCAGCCTTTAAAAGAAAATCATTCAATCTTTTGGCTGAGAAGACTTTCAAAAAGCACTGCAACACTCTAAAATCACAAACATACAAACTCCAAACAACAGCAAAACATTTCAAGGAGAGTGCAGGTGCAAGGCTTCTTTGTACAGCTGCTGCTCTCTTCTCACAGAGCAGATCTTAAAGTCCCCAAAGTATTCTATCAGAAGGACAGCAATGAAATGTGCTCAGAAAAACACGCAGAGTAAAGGCAAACCAGAAAGGAAAGAATATGTACACAAATACGTAATAGAAAGCAATCATACAACTGTGTATGCTTTTAAATGAAGTATTCATCTTAAAAGTTTATTTAAAAGTATTCTCAGCTCTCCAGGAGTCTGTTCATTTGCCATTTTATGTCTTTAGCAGAACAACCAGTAGGAAAAAAACATGGGAAATGATGTTCTGTGTGGAAAAGTACCCTAGTTTAGCTGTAGTAATCTATGCAAAACAGCCAGGAGTAAAGAAAGCATCAAACCCACCAGCAACTCTGCTTTTATATCCACTTTTGTACAGTGGTGAGTGTCCCTGCCTCTCATGCGGGAGACCCGGGGTTCAATTCCCGCCAGGGAGGCAGTGATGCTGCTTGAGAGTTGGACTCAATGATCCTTGTGGGTCTCTTCCAGCTCAGAATATTCTGTGCGTGATTCTGTGTGTGTGATCCTTCGCTCTCCCCTCCCTCGAGTTTCGGTGGTGGGGTTTGCCTTGAGCTCTGGGTTTGGAACTTGTGGGATTGACAACTCAGGAGCTCTTGGCATGGCCCTCCTGTTTAGGAGAGGAAGCTTCTCTCTGGTTATGAGGAGAACATTCCTCTACTACTGAGATGGATTTGGGGAAAGAAAACACCTGGATTTCCACTAGAGGGTGGCGTTGTAAAGCTCAAATGGGATGAGAGAATTCCCAGAGCAAGGAGAGACCCCGGGACATGGTGGGGAAGGGGCTGCAGGTTCTGCTGCTTGTGGGGTTCACAGGTTTCTCTTCTTCCTTCCAGCAGCTGCAGAGGGGAGCAGCAGGGAGGGGGCAGCTTTTGGGTCACCACAGAATTACAGATTTTTCTTATCTTCCAACTTGGTGAATCAGAAGCTAAATGTGCCAAGTTATTCTGTGTATTATTTATTTTAAAACCTAGCTTATTGGGTGGAAAAAATTGACCAAACAGAATATATCAGCTGTTGTCTGATCTTAAAAATAATTTGCATTTTATGTAGTTTTATCATCTGCTTTAATGTGGGAAGTTTAGGTCTTTTTATTCTTGAGAATAATTTGTACGACATCAACTCTTGGACACTGGGAGAAAGAATAAGAATAATTATTTTAGTATTATTTAGATTAAAGTTAAAACAACAAAAGACCCATCCTCTTTTTGTGAGGATCATTGTAAGGAATTTGGATGAAGGTAAATTTCCACTGAGAATTTTGATCCATATAAATGAAAGCAAGATTTAGAAAGTTTAACTGACATTGAAGTGACACTGAGTTTGTGAACACAGGCCTTGCAAGAAGAAACTTCATGAAAGTTTCATGATGGTCTAGCACTTTGCTTCACCCTTAGGTTAGGATTAAAATAAAAAACATTATCTTTTTACATAAATTCTTCATTTTGTTAAAATATATTTCATTCTTCTACACATTACCCTGAAATCTGATAGCACAAACCATTTTTCCACTCAGTTTTCTGCCACTGAGAGAGCACTGCATTATATATTCCCCAAATCTCCACTGGGCACAGTATCTAATATTCTAGTTACTTTGTAAAATGGACATTAAAGAAATAATTTGTAGCAAATATGCATCCAACAGGCTACATTCTATAAACACCAAATATCAGAGACTACAGCTGAGTCTACTGCAGGTAACTTATAATGTTTTGGAAACAGCTTTCAAATAAACTGAAGCTCCCTCTGACAATCTCTACTGTTAGAACATTGAAAATCTGTCAAATAATTGATGAATACAGGTTAGAGCTCACTCTATCTTTCCTTTTATTGCCGATAAAAACTGCTCATGGAGATCTCTGCCGGGTATGATCCTTGAGCTGAGCTTGGTGCAGGATCTAATTTTCCCTTGCTGGTCCTGCATGATCCTGGCTTCACTGCACAGATTTCCCTTTGGCTGACTTGCACTGAGGCTGCTGTGTGCCTGCAAGCAGTGGGAAGCAGGATCTCATGTACCACCATTTCAGCCTTAACCACCACAAGAATTTTTGTTACGGGCATTATATTTGCAACAGTGAGTATGTTTGTTGAAATGTAATACAATACATGTCTAGAAATGATTGGTTATCCCACATTCATTACAAATATTTGCAAATACTAGTATTTTCAAGTTAGCCAGGACATTTCATTAGTGAAGTGGGAGATTTAGTAGCTTCTCAGTCTTTTGAGTGCATGTTGCAATTAAATGATGGCTGATCTCCTTAACGGTGGTTTATTTCTTTTCCTTCTGATTATCTGTAGCTATCAGCTGTAGTGGTTTGTTGTCAACAGAGGAAAAATTCTAAAATTTAGATACTGAGACACTGTGCTAAGACACAGTCCTTTTGTGTTTCTTACCATAAATATTTTTCTCTTAAAATTTTTAGATGCACAAATCATAGATTCTCGTATTTCTCTCTTGGAGTATCTATCTAACAACTGTACAGAATAATTGGGTCACGCTCTGTCTGTGAGGAGACCTTTTCCTCCCTAATGTCACTGCAATGAAATCAGGCAGAATAGAACAAATATTCTAAGAAGCAAAGAGATATCTCATTCTTGCCTTGCAAATTCTCTGTTCTTTCTCGCTTGCTTTGGCTGTAGAAGTCAGTGTGAATGTGAAGGGAGGAGTAATTACAAGTTTTGTGGTATCTTCTTATTTCCCTCACAGTAATTCTAGGCACAGAATGGAGATACCTGGAGAGACAGATTTGAGCCAAAGCAGTGTTTCTAACTGCAATGGTTCTGCATGTATTCACGTTAATGGGATTATGTTGAAGGTGAAGTAAATCCACTCTGCTAAAAGTGTGTTTGTGTGGGGAAATATCACAGAATCATAGAATGGCCCGAGTTGCAAAGGACCACTAGATCAGCTTCCTCAGAGCTCCATCCAACCTGGCCTTGAGCACTTCCAGGGATGGGGCAGCCACAGCCTCCCTGGGTAACCTGTGCCAGGGCCTCACCGCCCTCAAGCCATTCCCCCTCGTCCTGTCACTACACGCTCTTGTAAATACAGTCTCACACCACCGTCACTAGGCATGGCCATTGCTTCGCCCCCTACTTAGCCTCTTATGTCTTGGTGTAACTAAATATAAATGAGAAGCCCTTGATCCTGCCAGCCTCTCCATCCATCTATGCAACAAATGAGCCGCCGACAAACTTGGCTTCCTGTCTCTGCTCCAAGGCTGCAGTCTGGCTCTTAAAGAGCCATTCTTACAAGAATGTTGGAGAATTTACCTGGGTAACCCCCTCCACTTAAATTATCTTTTACTTCTCCATCCTCTTAGATATGCTGACTGTGTTGTGTGGTCCTGGTTGGAATTGTGTCCATATGTGACTGCTCTTTCCTCTCTCCCCACTCCTCAGTCTTCACAGACACATCTCTTATCACCCGATCCTAGACGTCAGCCTTTCTCTCAGAGATCTCCTCACATTGCCTCCTGTTAACTTCTATTTAAAACCTATTGTGGTCAGAAATGAACTCTAGATAATTTTTGACACAAGTGATAAATATTACCCAACCTCATTCAGGTTCTCCAGCCTCCTTTCAACTTTTTCTACACAACTGAATCAGACCAGACCTTTGTGCTGCCATTTCTTTCTGAAGACTTTTTTTCTTTCTCCCTACCAAACGTACTCTTCATCCCAAGTTCTGACATCTCCCTGACAGCAAAAATCATTCCCTCCTACCAACTTATGAACAGAAGACAACCTTATCCCTCATCCTTGATTCTCAGGCAATCTGAGCCCTCATCAGCATCTGAGGCTGATTTAAAGACAGAAAGACCTTAGAAGGGATAAAAGAGTTGAGTTGGGGTGGAACTGTTTTGCTCTGATGTTCTGCTGCATTGGCCATTTAACCCTCAACTCATCTGTGGCTATTTTGTCAACAACAGGGGATAATTTAATTGCTTTCTCGTATATATATGTCAATACCATAGCAACTTCTCAATGCAGCAGATCTCTTTCTTCAGTGATTATTACCCTAATTAACTCTCAAGTATTAGCAATGTTTATTCTGTTCATTAAATTTCAACTGAATTGTGTTACTTGCCAGAATTAGAGCTGGGTTCCAGAATGGTGAAGGTACTCTCTAGATGAAGATTTGTTTAAATGATCTACCCTGAACACTCTTGCACCTCTGCATAAAAATGTATATATTTGTATTTCCATTCATTTATGAGGATACATCTTTTACCACTTGCATTACATCAGAAACTATCCCAGTGGAGCCTGTAGGGCTCAGCAGCATGGAGACAACACTGACTGTGAAAATAACTCTAAAAACATATTGATCTGCATACATCTCTTTTTTTCGCCCCAGGTTTTTCAGGCAACTCTCCCATCAGATGCCAGTGATACAATTCATTTCTCTGCCTTCCATGTTGTCTCCTCTATGTTTGATTTTTCCCCTCTATATTTATAATATTTAACTGATAAGGCATGTTTATGTGTCCTATATTCTTTGCTGGAGGAACAGCCCTTATTTTTCTGTTCAGTCTATATTTGTGAACACTGAGAGGACTGCATTGGTTCCGATGGTTAATATAGGATGGGGAGATTCATTCACCTTAGCTTTTTGCTGTTTGACCCTCAGAAGACTGGAACATGACCAGATATTTGGATAAGGACCTCCTGGGGACTTTAGCTACTATTGATCTAAATCTCATGAATGAGACAAAAATTTAAAATATTTTAATATTGAATATTATTTTTTTTATTATTGAATATTCAAGGAGACGTAAAATTTCAAGGAAACCAATATTATTTCCAGTTGCTCTTGAAAGACGTGTTTTCCTCTTACACTTCCCATCCCATATGCACACTTCCCCCCTCTCCCTCGGATAAAGAGACATAAATTTAGGACACTAATTAGGGACATAAATTGGCAGAACACTGATCGCTTTCTTTTGAGAAGGAGGATAATTTTCCACTGCTTTAACTCTGTGAAGTAGCTCACCAAGAGGTCGGCCAAGCCTCAGCATGTATGCCAGAGAGGCTGTGACCTGACAACCGAGGGCAGAGAGAGGATGGGACACTCAGGACAGTCCCTTAGTCCAGGTGTAATATCATGATGAACCCTTGGCCTACAGAAGTGGAAAGAGAAGTCCTTTATTTAGCCCCATCACCACCAGTGTATTGACAGAACTTTAAAAAAAATGAGAGTGCATAGATGAAAGAGGTCATGGTACATACATGGGACATTGTCCTATGGTACCACTGGAACATAAGGAATCTATATTTCTTCCCATTAAAACTTGTATATTTCCTTTTACATATGTGAGGGAGTGGAAAGGAAAAAAGACTTTAGTTGCTAGATCTTGTCTGCAGAAACATTTCAAAAATACAAAAGTGTTTGTTCAGAGTTTTTCTATGTCAAAGTGAAGGTGCTTTTGTGCAACTGTCTTGAAAGGTCTCTGTGAGTCTAAACAAGGCAGAAATCCCAGGTGATTGATGAGGAGTGACAGATCCTGAATAACGACTAATGAATTCAGGGCAGGAGTCAGCTGCAATTCCACATCTGTGCAAAAGGCCAACACAGGTCTTATCCTTCATTTAAATCTCAGGCTGTGATTAGTTAAAATGCTCACACTTGCACACTTTCTTAACACAGAGCTGAGAATTTGACATGGAGGGAATTGACTGTCAGCATCCCCACTGAACTATAATAATAAGTATATGCACGATTATTTAATTGAAAAACATAAAAGACAAATTAGTTTCCAAGAACAAATTATAAGTTTGCTTCTGGAAAAAAACTTCAAACCCAAACCATTATCTGAGAGTACCCACCCTCCTCCCACAGCTGGGTGGTGGTTAAAAAAGTGACTGAGGGACACACACTGTCCCTCCACCAAGTACCTCACTAAGGAAATGGATGTCTGAGTGGCAATGGAAAAGTGTCTTCAGCTGTTTACAGCTATTCATCATCTTCACTCCCCTCAACAGCTTCCCCAGATAAACAGTCAGGAGTCCATCAGAGCTGACAGTGAGTTCTGCCTTTATTAAAAAAGAGCCAGGAATATGTACAGCTACTGTAATAGTCTTGCCTGTTCTAGCTACCTCTTTCCCTCAGGTGGAAATCTGTGGACTTTAAATTACTGGTCTTATTGCTGTTTGCTCTCTCTCCTCTTTTTCAGTAAATCCAGGCGAGTGATTTAGGGCAATTACAGCTTATTACATACATTTATCCTTGATACTTACCTGTCATTTTGTGACTTCTATCTACTCAATCACTCTCAGAGGTACAAAAAGCCCCAGTGCGAAGATGTCTTTCTGTCAAGTTAAATCCTCGGATTGCACAGAAGCTCAGGTTCAAACACTGGCAACAGAGATTCCAACAGTACGCTGTGAAGGCAGTACACTCCCACCATTTAGTCTTTGGATTGCTCTGGAAGTAAAAACAGGGCTTGATTGGAACAGAATCCTGGGGGAAGAGGGGATTCCTCCAGGACAGTGTATTCAGGACAACATAAAGGACAGGAGGCATATGAGCAACTACCAGGGCACTGAGTGCCAGCTGGGAATAACCCACACCCACAAAAGAGCACGAGCAGTGGTAAAGCCAGGTCCATGTTGCTCATCCCTGAGGCTCTTCTGAGCTGTACTAAGGCCTGGCAGCTGAGGACCAGGTCTGTAGGGCTGGAAAACCAAGAGGGAATGGCTCTGTGAAGGTGGGTTGAGATTCACGACAGCAGCTGGTTGAACAAACCTTTGGCTGTTTTGCTGTCTGTGCAACCCCTCTTAAGCCCCAGGCAGTTTGTCATGTAGTGTGTTTCATGACTTTTTTCAAACTCAAGTGTTGTTGAAAGTGCTGAATTCTGTGAGCCAAGGTCTGTGGCATTGACCCGACCATGTGTTCCCTTCTCACGCCCTTTGTCCCCTGCTGGGTCATGTCAGTGAAGTGTTTCCTTCATGATCACAAGTTTATTTATTTGTGTATTTATTCCTTGTTATTGCTATGGTAAATGAGTTCTGCTTATATGAAAATGAGCAAAAGTGGTGTTAATGGAGCTATAATGGTGTAACACGGGGTTAGAGGAAAGAAGAATAAGGCTTGTGTCAGGTTCTAACAAGGACTCAGTGCTGGAATTGCAAATGAGCAGGTGACAGGGGAAGCTGAAATCCCATGTTGCAAAACTGAACTGCTGACAATCTCTGATTTCTGCTTCATGACTGGAAGTGCTTCCTCAGGAAAACTGTTCACTGAAAACAGCAAATAAGTGTATCTTTCTTTAAAAAAAAATCAGACATTTAAAGTGTGTTTTTCACTTGAGTTAAATGTTACAGTGGAAACATTACGTATTATGTGTCATTATTGTAAAATGAAA
This sequence comes from Pitta sordida, assembly GCA_013390025.1. Classification (NCBI taxonomy): domain Eukaryota; kingdom Metazoa; phylum Chordata; class Aves; order Passeriformes; family Pittidae; genus Pitta; species Pitta sordida. Next base: position 299,447 of record WEKX01004735.1, read on the forward strand.
AGATAAATATTAAGGCTAAGTCATTGCTATCATTTATTTGGTCCCAGTCTGCTGCCAGCAACAGGATGTAATGTTCCTGTTGCAAGTTTGAGAGGATCTATTTATCACAGGCGTTGGAATGTATCAACATGTATATTCCCCTAAGCCCCTTTAAAACTGCTAATTTTTCACCTAACACTAACCATATATTAGAAATTAATGTACATAATTCTCACATTGTTATTTCTCCACTTGATAATTTTTCAATTGCTGTAATTTTGAAAGGAGTAATTTTTAAAATTTTTTCTTTTAAAAATCACTTTTTGATAAGCCTACTGAATGGAATGGTATCACCATTCACCTGTGAAATTCAGATCTTGCAGCCTTTACACGGGCTCCTGCTTCTTTAACTCCTGCTCCCTTGTATTCTAATTTCTTCATCCTGATTACTTCTAGATGCTGCACACTTAAAGTGAAAATGTGTACCTGCCACTAGGAGAGAGATGCAGCTGTGTTTGTTCTCCTTTGACTTGACATATTTTATGTTCCTTATTTTTCTTTATTTTTACGTTAATTTTGTGTCATGAACTTCCATGTAGAAGTGCAGTTATGCAAATTAAAGTAAATTAGCCTCCATTAATGCCTGCATAGGTGTCACCAAATCTTACTACTAATTCCGAGGATAGCTGGTTAAAGTTAATTTCAGCATGTTTACATCACACTTCATCAAATTGACTCTAAGATGAAAAATGTTGTTGGGGTTTGGTTATATTGCTGTGAGACAAAACTGAGGTCAAGCATCATTACAGTATTTTTGACAGTACATTTAAATTAAAGCAGCGACCCAAACACCACACACCTTGCAAAGTCAGAAATGAAACTATGCTTCAGCTGAAATATTTTAAGGCAAGGAGTGACTGGTGAATATACAAATAACCTGAACTGCCCCAGGCTACCAAATTAGCTCAAGGTGTAACTGAAGATGCACTGTGTTATTTTAGCTGTGCTCCTGAGACTCTGGCAGTGTCACAGAGCACAGCGGAATTTGTTCAGCTGCCTAACACAGTCCCTTGTTATCTTCTTAACTACAGGGCTGGTGTATTTTTCCCTGGGGAAGCTTTTCTGCCCAAGAACCTGGCATGTGTTTATATTCAGTTCTGCCCTGTGCCTTGTGCCAACATGATGAAGAACAGCAATATCCAGACCCTGTGTGCAAATCTGGCTCTCTGACACACATTTGGAGTCCTCATGTGGCTTTTACCTCTGCTTAATTTGTAACATCCCATTACACCATAATGGGAAGTTGGCAGGGAATCCGATGATCCAGTTCAGGCATAATACAGTTGGAGGTTTGCTCAGGACATTTAAAGACAGGCATAAACAATTTTTCTCTTATCAAATCCTTTACCTTCAGCAGCCTACAAATGCTTGTCTCTCCAAGATAAAGAAGTGTGAATGTTCTAACAGTGACAATCACACTGCTTAGTAAAATGGACGGGAGAAATGCTACATCAAGAAATAGTCCTGATCTGTCTTGTCAGCTCCCTGTTTGGAGGATGGACGTTATTGAATGATTTAGAAAAGGATGTACGTGTTTGGTTCATGCCGAAATTTCTCAGTCATGCCACAAATTGTAACTCCATTCGCTTTCTCTCTCCTAGAATAAAGACAATGTAAGGTGTGGTCACGATGTGATTTGAGTCACACAGTGCTTGATGATTTCTGTGCAAAGAACAGAATCTCTCTCTGACCAAGTCTTCCATATTCTGGTGATGGTGGTGGTTTTTCTGGTGTGTCTCAAATCTGGAGGAAATGACAACGACAAGATTAAATCCAGGACAACTGCTGGTCTATCTGCTGGTGGATGTAAGGTACAGGGCTCCAGAATGCTGCTGTTTGAACACTTTGGTACTCTCTGCCTGACTAAACCTCTACTGACACTAAAGTAGTTGATGGCACAGCACAAAGTTATTATGTCCCTCATATATGGATGATACATAGCAGCAAATACCTTTCATAGCCATGATAAACAGTGTGTCACCTGATAACATGTCACCTCAGAGAGATCAAGGGCTGACTGAAGAAAACTCTTTTAAGCTAAATGTAGGTGATATTAATGGGAGAAACAGGAAATTATTGGCTTCTGCACAACACTTCCACCACTGTCATTCTGTCACTCTGTTTCTGAGTTGTGCTTTAGTGATAATCTTGAGGATATTGCATTAAAACGACTCTTATGAACTCTCTTCCTCTCTATCTCTTAAGAGGGAGCTTTGCCTCTGTGTGGCCTGCAGAACTCACCACAGTATCTCACGTATTTGTAGCCACTTAATTTACTAACAGCAAGTAACTTTACATTGAGGATGAACTGAGAGTTCCTGAGAAAGGATAAAGATGTTTGCCTGCTTGACAAAAAAATTTCCGCTTATTTCATCTTCGATTCTGAGTCCTGACATTTGCTTCCCTTTGAAACATCAGCTGAGACTGAAATTTCAGATCTTGAATTTTTAACGCATTCAGTTTGTTGGGACCTTATTTAACTCTGAGACCTCCTTTCTCTCTGAGATCTTGATTCGACATGATAAGTGCACTCTACAGGAACGAGGGATCAGCCAGCAGAGAACATGAGTATGCAGAATCCATGAGCTCAGCTCTCCTGCACCAGCCTGAAAAGCTGCCTAAATACAAGCTGTGCACCACAGCTTTCTCAGGCTTAAACTGTACCTGAAAAGCTGGCCAAATCCTCAAGAAGAGTAAAAAGAAGCAGCATTTCAGCTCTACAAGAGTCTTTTTGGAAGGTGTTCAGCTTCTAAAGAAGTGAGGTTTTAAAATGTGCTGTGCTTTGAAGGGTTCAGGTTTGTTCTGTTAAGAGGGTGATGTGTGGCTCTGTTTCACTGAGTTGTGGATATGAACTAGCATTGTGAAAAACAGCAAGACAGGTATGGGATTTTTAATGGCTAAATAAACAGGTCTGCTTTAACTGCTGAATTACTGTACTTCTGGGGAAAAAAGAGAGAGAGAATTTTAAAAAACAAACAAACAAAAGAAAGCCAGAAATGTAACAGCAGTTTAAAAACTACATGCAAACCTCCCAGGCATTAAAATCCTACATCTCGTCCTCACAGATATTGCATGAATGGTGAGCTGATCAAAGAGAGTATTTAAAAAGAGACCTAAAGTACCTTCCATTTTAATAAAAGCACAGATATATATTCAAAGTAAAAATACATTCCAGTGTGAAAGCGCATGTGTGTTTGGGATTCCTCTGCTCCAGAACAAATTTGGTTTTTAATTCCACCCCACAGAGGGAGGCTCTGTCGATGTTTAGCACTGCAGCCAGGGTAGGTTGGCTTCCCACTGCCATTTTACAAGGAACAGTGTATTCCCTTCCAATTTCCCATGTTTTTCCACTTACTCCGTCTTCACCACAGCTCTCATAAGTCATTTTGGCAAAGACGGGGTTGCCTGTACCAGACAGTATTGAAGGCAAATTTTTCCCTTTACAGAGGTCTCAGAGAGGCTTCCAATCTGCCCAGGGCACAGGCTGTGTCACTGCAGGCAGGACAGTGCTGCTGTACCAAAGAGGAGCATCTCACTTCAATCAGTCAATGCTCCTGCCTCCTCCACACAACCCCAGCTCCCTTCCTTTGTTCCTCTGTGAGCCAAGAGGAAACTTGAAGATTTTAATTTATGGGATAAACAAAACTTCACCCAAGCAGATAAATCATGACTTGTGTCTGGAGAGACTATGCAATTAATTTCAGGCACTTTAAAGGCTATGACCAGAATTGGCTCTGACTGAAGAGAACAGTGTGTGCTTTGCTGTACATCTTGAGTTTAATCCCACAAGAGTAAAACCTGGTTGTTCTTGGAACATTTGGACCCAGAGATGTGTTTCAGCAAGGATACTCATGCCAGATGAGCCAGATCAGGCTCCAGAGAGAGGCTATCTCTCTACTCAACCCACTGACATTCTCTCTGAGTCATTTTCTGTTCCTGGCAAATGACTTCGCTATCTGGAATAATTTTTTTTCAGTGGTTTTCCTTACTCAAGCTTGGGCTTTGAAAAGTTCACTTAATACTCCATATTTTTCCTCCTTTATAAATCTTATCTAGTCTGATTTGCATATTGACTCATGGACCCTTCAAGAAGTACGTATCATTGGCTCAGAATTGTCACTATTTGCCCATTAGATAACCAGTTTTGCTCAGGGCTGCAATTTCTGCATAGTTTCACTTGTGTGTTCTGGACCACTGACTCCTGTTTTTCAGGTGTAATCACTCCAAAGATGGCAATGCAATCTTAATGAGTTTAGGAGAAGATAAAAATGTTGAAACCATAGCAACCTCCAAAATTCCAAGCTGATGCCCAGCTTTGCACTTTTGAGAAATGCAACCTGCTCACGATGCACAAACGAACCTAAAGCAGGCGCAGCCTGTGAGTGCAGGAACTGGTTCAAAAAAACCTCGTAAATCCAGCTCCTCTGCCTATCTTCTCAGCTACCAAAAGTGATGTCAATGATAGCCTTTTCTCCTTCATTCACACCTTTTCGAGATCCAGAATCACCACAATTTCTGGATGTTTTTCCTATGAGTCCTCCAAAAAGTTTTCACAGCCTCTGCTTTTTTTTCAATGTACCTAAGTAGAAAGACTCTGTTGTAAATTTAGTGGTTCTTTTTTGTTATGTTTCTGCACAGTATTTCAGCCAGAAATACAAGAGTCTGGTTCAATTTAATTATCATGTTTCCAGGGAGAGGATGTAGTTTTGTGTGGTTCGGGGTTCAGAGGTTAGGCAGTACAATGCAGACAATAAACACTCTTGTGTAGTTTAGGATTCTGGGCTCTTCAGAACATGAATTCCCAGGCACAGGATATCCCACAATTCACAAGTATGAAGCTCGAGTGAGCTATAGTAGTATATCCACTAAGGGAAAAAGACAGAAACCTATTTCAGAAGCATCAGACTACAAATAAATTTTACTTGTATATAAGTTCTTGGTTTCTCTCATTCCAGGGTTTCCTTTCTCCCTTTTTGTGAGCCAGGTGTAGTATCTGAAAACAGCAAAATGCAGAGTGCATTAGTGTCACTCCACTGTTAATATTCAAGAAATGATTGCCACTGAATCAAATGCTAAAACGAATCCTACATTAAATGTTCACCTCCAAGGATGCCTGTTGATGGTTTCTGTCAAATTACCAGTAAGAACCTGTCACTGGAAAGCCTACATAGAAAGTCAGGCTGAGATATAGACCTCCCTTCCACTCTCTGCTGATGTTATTTGCCTTTGTAATTACGGTGCTTATAATGATGAAGGCATCTTTTTATTGATACCGTTTATAAAATCAGTTCAGTATGTAACAATTCATGTGCTGAATGTTCTGTACTGCAAAGCTGGCTCTTTAAGAAAGGAGTCTTCCACAAGAGACCATGCAAGACTTTCAGAATATACAACAAAAATAACAGACTGGAATTTAGCTCTTCCTATGCTCTTTTCTGCTCCCACCTCTACAATTCTTGTGTTTGGGGATGTGAGTGAGCCCAAGGCAGCAAGAGAAGAGGGAGTTGTGGATGCCCCAAGGCAGGTGTGCTGAAGAAAACGCAAAAAGCCATGTTTCTCTCTCCAGATCTGCTCAGCATCTGGATTGTGTCCCTGCTGAGGCAGAGGAACTAATCCAGTGTATCAGCCCTGCCCTGCTGAGGGTGATATTCTCAGTGGTCCTGTGTGCTCTTTCACATGCTGTCCCTGGGCCATGGGACTCAGTGTTTTCAGCCAGCCAGGTAATATTTCATCCAGGCAGCTCCACACACCTCTGGCACCATATCCCCAGCACATGCCAGCGTCCAAAATCACTTCTTAATATTTTTTAATAAACCTAAGACCCTTAGCACAGCATGCCAGAGGAGGAGAAGTGAAGTTTTAAAGCATGAGCAGCTCTGCATTTTCACAAAGATAAACTCTGTCTGTCTGTTTAAATACACAAAACTATAAGATAAACACATCTGCAGCTAATATTTTTTTTTTCAAACACTGGAGCCCTTTTTTTTTCTAGTTCTTCCTCTGTTAAACACTTGTTTGCCTATGATTTTTTCCCAGGATACTTGAGGATCTGATTTTTCAAGAAAAAGGGGATATAAGAGGTTTAAGGAATAAACTTTTAAAGTGAAAAGAGAGTAATTAGAAGCCATAGACTATAGGACTAACAATTTTACTCTAAATTCATATAATAAAAAAAGACAACTAATAATTCACAGGATAACTATTTTCAGGTGCAATTTTGGCACTGAATGAAAATTTCAAGAATGAAAATTTTGGCCTAGATATTCTCACTTGAGTAAAGACTGCTAGCCTAATTTCAAATTCAGCAGCGAGTAGGAATTACAGGACCTGAATCCTAGACAGGGTTGGGGGGATGACACACATGACACTGAGGCATTTTCTTCTAATTAGAAGTTCCTGGTACAGAAAAGTCAGGAGACTCAGTGTGGAACTGAGCTAAGGCCCTTTAGCTTTTATTTGGTTACTTGTTATGTTCATGTACCAAATTAAGGATGAAGAGGAAACAGAACTCCCATGTCTGAGTCAATTCCCCTATTACAAAGATTATTGGGGCCTGGCAAATTGTTGGCGGCGCCTGTTTTTGGGGTGCCTGGATAGAGCTGGGCACATGGATCACTGAGAACATCAGCCCTTGCCCAGTATCCCTTCTCCAAACAACCTTATGATGGTGACTTGATTGTTATGGCATGAAGCATGACCTGACAAAGCTAAATCTTTGACTTCTGAGGAGGAGATAATTGCCACCTAAATTAATCCCACGTAACTCATGTGATCTGTGCTGAGTGTCTGGTGTCAGTAAGATAAACATTTCCCTTTTGGAGTTACGATTTCCATACGGCAATGGGCTGATTTGCCAATGGCCATCAGCACTGAAGTTAAATGGCTCAGAAATTCATGCCAAATAACAACAAAACTTTAAGCAACAGCTCAAAATGTCTATTGGTCATGAAGGGAATGTTCTCTTGAAAAGTGTTATCCCTTGAAGGTGCTGTTAGTTTTCTTTCAGAGTTAGATTTTGATGTGTGTAGTTAGAAGCAACATTTTAGGACAGCTTGAGCAATGACTAAAGTTCCTTTTTATTTTACAGAAAGCAACCCACAGACTGCAAACAGAAGACACAATATAAAGAATGTCTTGAGACAGTTCTTTAAAAATTTCTATCTGATATCCTCCTTTACTTACTTCTTCTGACTCCAGAAGGGTTTAATGGAGGTCACTGCATGGACACTTATTAAACTTTGCTGCATTATTAGAGGTTTCTTGGCTGTCTAATTTTTCAGGGAGCATATAATCCATAACATCATCATAAAACATTTGTTCTCCAAGATAGAATAGCTGAAGTTTCTGTCCATGAATACAAATAGAAAGTACTGTCTGCTGGGAATTGAGCAGTACCTTGCAGCTGACAGTTCACTTTAAATTCTGCTTGAGGATAAGTTATTTAGTAAACAGAACTTCAGAATTTACATAAAGCTTGTTCAGCTACAATGGAATGTCAATTCTGGCTGAAGACCTCTGGTGAAATACTTCCTTAGAGTTATTGCTGTCTTTCAAGCCAGACTGATTTTATTTACAGTGTGATAAATTCTTTGAATTCTCTGGAGTTGTTTGCACTTTATCCCAACAAAACCCAAATCAGCATCTGATCCTTTATATTTAATTTTAAAAAGCAACTAAGAAAAAAAGGTCTGCTGGAAAACAATGTTGATGCATTTTGCTTCTCACTGTTAATGAGGTGAGATGACTTTGTTAGACCACCCATGTACAATGAAAGCAAACTCCCATTGACCGAGCTCTGACAAAAAATGAACTTTGAACATTGCTATCACAATTAGGTTTATCATATTGAGGTAGCTTGATAAATAGCTACTAGGAGAACACAGGAAAATTCAGATAATGTTTATGCTGCAGTAAAAGAACAGAAGTTTGAAAGCTATAATGGGAATCTGAGAGTAGTTGTGGAGATATGATTCTGCACCACAGATTGCTGTCATGTTCAAATGAGATCATCCATTAGGAATCAAGCTAATTCACTGGCTACAAACAGCAAATAAGTCAATCAACACCAGTCAAAGAAGTTATGAAAACACTGTGTACTCAAGCATATGCTGCTTCAAAATTAATCATGTCTTCTACTGCTTAACAAACATATGAAACCAAAGAAAATGCCCAACACCAGAAGATTAATAGAACAGAAGCTTGGAAAATCAATACTTGTCTAAAATAATGGCTGTTCTCTGGAGCTGAAATATTCATATATATAGAAGTAGTATGAAATACGTAGTAGAAAATAATGTCATTGGGTCCCAGACTGGACCTGGCCTGCCTGACTGTGATGACATTCTAGTCCTGGATTACTGTGACTCTGAACCCCACTGGAAACTAAATAATGGAGTGGGAAAAGAGAAGTATTTGAAAAATGAGTGTGATACAAATATAGATGCTGTTACTTAGATGATCTGCTTCAGATAAATAAATTACTGCAAATCAAACTGCATTGTGAAGGAAGATTTCTTAAAGGAAGAAATTCTTTATTAGGAAGAAAATTTTTATTTAGGAAAATATTCTTGACTGGGAAGGCAGTGAGGCCCTGGCACAGGTTGCCCAGAGAAGCTGTGTCTACCCCATCCCTGGAATTGTCCAAGCCCAGGTTGGACGGTGCTTGGAGCCCCCTGGGATAGTGGAAGATGTCCCCACCCATGGCAGGGGCTTGGAATGAGATGATTTTTTAAGATCCCTTCCGACCCAAATCATTCTGTGGTTCTGTGAATGTGGAGCTGCATTATTATAGTTCAGAGCAGCACTAGAATAAGCAGTAATAACTATCAGCTATTCAAATAAAGGGTGTAATAATCAGGAATGAAGAACCTAACCGAAAACCATAAACTGTGATAAAAGGAACTGAAAACTGTGTTTTCGAGACAAAAGCTATTTTTATACACCCATTTTTAAAGGTTAATTTGAAATGCTTAATTTCTATATCAATATGATAGCATGATTATCTTTGCAGTGCTCTGGTTTGACTCTAAAAAGTAGGAAATACTTGGTAAATACCAAAGTAAATTAACCAGTTTGCACTTAAGGACTGCTCAGCCCAGAGTTTGCAGACTATTCAGACACAGTGCAATCACTTGAGAGAAACATCGCTGATGTTCTTAAATGAAAAAGGAAATGCAGTTCAGCAGCTTAATGCTAAAAAGTAATACATTAATACTGTGATTGTATTTTATTCCAAAGCACACGCTGAGGGAGTATTTAACAAGGAGACAAATACAGGGGATTACGCCGAACTGTGTAACACAAACATAGTCTTGATTCAAACCCCATTAGTGGGAAGAAAGTCTCTTCAGGGACTGTAATGGCTTTTAAATAAGGTTTGCATTGATTTTATACTCACTGCAGGGAAAGCATTGTTCTCAGAGTTTAAGGAGAAACAGCCTAAATCTTTTCCTTGCAAAGGGTCAGTTTAAGAAAAAACAATCACCTTTCCTGTTTTATAGACCAAACTTTGACAATAGTTTTAGGGTAAATTCATATTAATTCATCTAAAACTTTGGAACTTCTTAAGAGCCAAGCACATGTCTACCAGAGTACCCAGCTCCATGAGAAATTCTACGGGAATATTTTTTTAAAATCTGGTAAAACCTGATTCTCAAATACTGAGTTATATACCCGAAGTTTATTTTATCCTGTATTCTTTCACGCTGTTGTTCTATGTGAATAGAAATAATAATGTCTTGTAGATGATATTTATAAAGCATTTGAGTTGCATTTAAACAGCAGCTCTAATCCAGAGTTCTTTAGTTCAGTACAGATCTCCTCTTCCTCCATTTATTCACACGGATGCAGCGTGACAACAAAGGGTGCTGGAATTTTACAAGTACCTTATTTTATTGAGGCACATAAAGGTAACAAACTGTGTGTCTCAATGTGTATGTGGAAATATTTAAAGCTGATACTTCTGTTTGTGTTGATAGAGCTTTTATGCCTATTTTGTTATTTACAACAAATAATCACTGAGCCTCAAGGTTCATGCCTTTAAAACTGTAGATAATACTAAATTTTTTATTCTATAGAAAAATGCTCGATGGTCAGTTCATGAACAGCTACAATGACCTTTACAAATATGTATGTTTAAGTTGAATGAGGGACACCATACTGACACAATGGTCCAGTAGGACAATTTTTAGTGTCTAGAAATCACTCTCTTCTAGTTGAACCTTTCTGATATATCATTATGTGTTGTGAATGCTGAAAAAATACTAGCAGGTGTAAAGCCACATTTCTTCCTTCATTGTTTTAGTTAATTTCTTTGGCAGAGATTTTTCTCTGCCCTGGGGAGCAGGGAATGTCTCAAAAGCTATAAATACTTGACAAACAATGTGGGAAAGATGCTCTCATGCTAAAGCATCTGGGAGAAGAGTTCCATGGTTAAGATGCAGATCTGATGTGTAGTGAAATCTGTTCTTTGTCACATTTTCAGCTTGTAAGGTTCATGCTGCTGTCACTGAAAACTTAATAACGCTTGAAGAATGGTGACATATTTATGTGTTGCTTGGGAGTGTCCTGTGAAGTTTATAAAATGACATTAAAACAATACAAAGAATGTGTTCTCTTGGACCAGTTATTAAAAGAATTTATTCTATATAAAAATATAAACAGTTACGTAACGTTTGAAGCTTTCCTCAGTGCCCAGATGTTTTATGATTTCTTCTCTCCTTAATTCAGGACACCTGCTGTGAACATTTCTGTCTTTCTTTTTATAACAGCATGAAATGTAGACAAGGAATATATATTTGTATTATTTTCAGGGGATGGGGTAATAGAATTTGCCATAGAAATTTTCCTCCATGTGGGTAATTAACTACATTAGTTACCTACAATCACTCTGATTAGTTTGTTGTTCTTGACATCCATAATGGGCACGTACACTGACAGCTCCAAGAATTTCCCCTGAGAAATCCATCCCACAATCTGTTTAGTCCAAGGGCTGTGCTGCTGGAAGTGCCAGTTGTGTCGGGGATGATGAAAACAGACTGAGATTATGCAAGACTTGGCCTCTTGCTTCTCTGCTGCCACAACCTACAGCAGGCGTGTGGATATATATTGTCATCCAAAGGCTTCCCACGAGGCTGAGCCACCTGACAGATGCCATAGTGAGACAAACTGTGTGTTTTAGCCCTGTGTAAAACACAATTCATGGAAGTTCTTCCTGAAAAGTCAGCGCTGGAGGAAGGAGGCTTCCTTTGCCTTCTTGTAGTGCTTGTGAGTCAACACACAGCAGTGTTTGATCAGACACCTCCTGACTGCCATTTCAAAGCTCTACATTTCAAAGCTCTACATTTCAAAGCTTTAGGATTGCAGTCCTCCCAGCACAACTGGAGTACAAGAACAGTGGGAGAGAAATCTACTTCAGTACAGACATGAGTGTCCCTGCCTCTCACACGGGAGGTCAGTGTTTGATTCCCGCCAGGAAGGCAGTGGTGCCATTTAAGAGCTGGATTCGATGACCCTTGTGGGACCTTTCCAACTCAGAGTATTCTGTGATTCTGTGAGAGAAAAAATGATATTTTTTTTTCAAACCAGCAGATTTGAAGGAATTTCATTATAATTTATATTCTCATGTCTCATGAGCCCATCCAATTTAAGATGAAATTAATCTTTTTTAACTACCTATCTTGAGAGGCAATTCATCGCATCTATGATGCAATGAGTTGTCTTTTGAAAAACATGGAAGGAGATGTTAAGCTAAAATTTAGTGAAATTAATATTCAAGTAATCTGCCCATGGCCACAGTTTATCTGAGAAGGGACTAGAACTCCGACTGGTTTTGGATTTCGTTTGTACTATTCCAGGCATTAGAGTCCCTGTCTCGAAAATGACTGCATACTCCTTTGACATTTACTCTCCCACAGAAGGATTTAAAAAAAAAAATTAAAGTTATGGGATGTTTCCTTTCCTCAGCCTCAAGTTCATTGCGTTTTTTTTTATATTCTATATATCTCAGGAATGTACACATATGTATTTGTGGGTGTATTCCGTGCCTTTTTAGCAGATCGTTCCTGACAGTGACAGCACTTTGGAAGCTTCATCCCAGCATCCACTACCAATGAACGCCTTCTCTCAACATCCTCATTCCCTGCAGACTTACTGCAGTCTTTGTTGGAGCCCTTGCTGCTGGACTTAGTGACAAGGAGCAGTTTTCACTGCAAACTTGGATAAATGCTCAAAACATACGCATAAATTCAATTAGTTTTATTACTTGTAACTAATTTCATTAATTTTTACACAGAATTTTCAAGCCAAGGAATGAGCACACATGTTTTTAGGTAATTTCGTTGCAATTCTTGTCCTCAGTTTTCTGATGGGCATGGGCACCACATAAGCAGGTGCACAAATAGACAAATTTCCCTTGAGATTTAGATAAGCAGGTCAAGACAGACATAAATTGCAAGCAGGACAGAGAGAAGGATTTGAACTAGACCTACAGCAGGTGAGGCAGGCTAGGATCTGAATATGTGCATGAAGGTCTGGAGATGGAGGGAAACTCTGGGAAGCTCATTATGCACGTCCATGAATCATAAAATTAATTATAAAATTTAATATTTTACTAACAAGGAAGATTAAAATATTTTAACATATGGTGCCAGATGTTATGAAAAAAAGGAACTGAACTGAAGCTTCTGCTATTTCTTAAAATATGTTGTTCTTTTCTTCTGAACATTTAATTAATTCAGACAATAATTTTTTTCTTTTGTTATTTAAAAAAAATAATCCTTTGAAGAGACTCACTGTCCAAGATAAAGCTGTCAGTCTTCTCTGGAGGAGGAGGAAAATGTTCTGATCTGGATTTATGAACTGCGTGTTTCCACAGCTGGAAATTATGATGTGTAGAACAGAAGTGACTTCTTATCACTTAGTTTCTTGGAGGAAGTCCAAAAGAGATATTTGCTCAAAGCTAAAGTGCCTTTCTCATTCCGTTTTTCTCCAAGAAATTTGGAAACAGCAACTTTTGATTTGAACAGGTGCAAATGAAGAAAATTTCCCCAAAATAGAGTTTTTTGCTACATGTCTTGGTGAATAATAAACAATGTGCACGATAAAGGCATAGACTTTATTCTGCAAAGAGCTGTTCTGTTTGTCTGAATTTTTTATGGCCACTTAGGTTTCATTGCCTGTTACAGCTCTGGCCATTAGCAGGTATGGCACATTTACCTTTGGCCCAGCTGCCACTGAGCAGTTCCCACCTCAGAGGAGGCAGTAGGAAAAGAAAAATAAATGATGCAGGTAAAAGATAAAGTTGAAGTCAGACTGCAGAGCAAAGGCCGAAGAGCAGCATCCAGCCCGTTTCTAAGGAGTTCAGCATGGACATGCTACTGTCTTGTGGCTCCCAGGTAACCAAGCTAAGTGACATTTGAAGGTCTTTGTGTTCCAGGGAATTTGTCTCTGGTGTAAAGAAAATCCCTTTGTTTTTGTGGAAGATTCACACCAGATGGAGGCTGAGATTCCAGTTATGATAAAGTTTCTTGTGGCGATGATGACTGTATCTGTTCCCTGCCAAACACTTTGCCAAGCTCTTCTCGGGACATTAAGACAATTCTAAAGGAAATGTGTTATCCCATCAATAGCTTCCTATTATTTCACATTTGGATGTGCCTGCTCTGGAAATTCCTCAAGGTTCAAGCCTGTTGCTATAACGACTCTGCAACCTTGAAAGTGAAACTGAAAAGTTCTAATAAGTGTTTCTTTAAGTCCACCCCACTTTACATAATTCCTCCATCTCCATTCTTTGATTTCTTGGAAAGAAACTATATATAACATATTCAGAGGTTAAAATGGTATCCTGCTCCTTTCCACTTATTCTGTACAAATTAAAGTCTTAAACTCAGCAAAGATCGAGCCAGCGGGTGACATTTACCAGGCGAGAGCTGCTGGGAATCCAGAACAGCCTGCCTCTTGACTTGTACACATGTACCAGCACGATGTTATTTCCAGGGTGGGCATGAACAGAAACCAGTGTTCAGTGTTGTTATTTCACACAGCATTTGCACAAGTGAATTTGACAATTCCATCTCACAGCTTTTTTTTCTGTATTGTTTGGATAATTACATTGTCAAAAATTACTTATCATACATTTAGCACTTAATAACCATTTATTATGAGTTCATGTAACTGCTATTTAAAGAATAATACGTGCTAACTCCCTTCTACGCCATTTGATGCCACTTTGATTCTGTAATTGCTGGTTTCCTAGGATATTATGCCACAAAACCTGAAGAAATAATTGGTTGTTTCATTCCAGACAATACGTTTTGGAGTTGCACAGAGTTTTAACTGGCAGATTTGTAACAGTGCAAGGGAGACATAAAGGGAGTGAATGTTAACCATGGAATGGGATTGCACAAGGCAACTTGCAGAGCTGCTGCTGCTGTGCAGCTACTGTTAACACTGTTAAAAGGAAAAGGATTCCTTATGCAAATGTTACAAGTTTTATGCCTTTGGGGGATGCTATCTACAAGGGTATGTCAGTATTGCATGTCAGCATAGGGTGGAACAAGTACCAAATGAGATGTGAGAAATCGGTTACCAAAAACCACAGTTTTTTCAATACTCAACTATAATTATTTCTTGTTTGCAGAGCACACGCTGAAATCTGCAGAAATAACTGCTGGGTTTGTGGGGGATGGTTTTTGTGAGTACATGAAAGCGAAATGAAGGAGTATCTTGCAAGTATACTTAAAAAGCACTATTTTAGCTGAACTTTTGTCACTTGTTAACTCTGTTATCAACTGGTGGTAAAATACCAATATATGTTCTTTTTCAGCATCTTTATACTCTACATTTATTTTACAGTAAATCCTTTCATTTGAATGGAAAATCTTGCTAGTTTTATCTGGTTTTAATTTGTTTATCATGTTATAATTAAATTTATTGTCGCTTTCCATGGTAAGACCACAAAATTGTTGCATACAGTTTTCACAGACTTTCCCTAACTGGGCTAAAATTTGTCACACCTTCCAGATTTATAAAGTGGGTAAGAGATTAGATAAAATACTATCATTCTGCCCATTTTTCCTTTCAAAAGAAAGCTCATGGCAGGGACTGTCACCCTTTGAGTAGTTTTATATGCTTGGCTTCTTTAAGAAAGTATCAAAACTAGATTTCCTGTGTTCCCAGGTTGCTGCCTGACTTATGTAGTGTCACAGAAGAATTGCCTGGTGGGGTTCTGGGAGAGAGCGAACCTACAGAGAGTCTCTCTCTCAAGGGCCTTAGCTGCTCCATTTTTATTTAAATACAGTATGAAGAAACAATTTTGTTTATCCAACACCTGGATGCCAGAGTTCTGTACTATTACAGCCATGGCTTATATGGGAACCTGCCTTAGTGTACAGCATGGGTCTGGGGAAATCTAAAATTTTTCCACTTAAAATCATTCTTCACAAGTCTTTGAGGATGTTTTAGAAGGAAGTCTATGTTCAGTTGACATCTTGCAAAACCTCCCATCTGCCCAGCCTCTCCATGTTATGCTGGTTGGGCTCATACGGTGCAACTTCCTTGGGACAGCACATAAAATGCAAATGGCTTTGATGAGCTATGTCTGTTCTTGGAGTCAGAGCAGTCAGGACTGCAATTAATTCTGTGTCAAAGCAGGTAATGAAAATAGACCACTAAAACATAATCTGAAGGGATTAATCTTCTCACTGTAACTGGATACCAAGACTCATCTCATGAACTCAGGTAGGAAAATCTGTCTTGTTCACCTCTCGAGGTGGTTGTGATGAGTTCCCCACAGCAGTGATGATAACTTGAATTTATAGGCTGAGGGCATCATTAAGACTTAAAATATAAATGGGTCCAGCTCTTAATAGTGACTGATGTGAAAAGAAGAGAAGAGAGTGCTAGATCTTCAGCCCAGACATCTTTCCCTATGGTAGAAGTAATAAAGTTTTCATTAGTTTAACAAAAAGCTGTACATATTCCCAAAGTACGTAGATGTGGCTCTAGACGCACTTAACCACTGCCCCCTTTCTAATTGGTGTGTCCAGAAGTCTGCAGCAGGAGGTGGTGTACACATCACTCCATTTATTAACTTATTAATGAAGTCTCAGTGTGGTCTGACCAGACTGACTCATCATGAAATCCATTCTCTGATGACAGTTAGACAAATCAAAACAAGTCGTGCAGATTATGATTCAAGTTTTAGAACAGACTATTGAGCTTTATGGTCATCTAATTAAACACATCAGGGCTACCATCATCTTAATTAAAGAAACTTTCTCATTGTATTCAATAAAAGGTAAATGACACAAGCAAATAAAGCAGAGGATCTGTCACGTGAGTTGTAGGGCTCTCATGACCTGCCAACAAAGTTTGTTGCTTTTATAGCCTACAACACGTATCTCTGCAAGGAGCTGTGAGACCAAGCCTAAAAAAAATGAAATCAAATCCAACCTTCACCAGCAAATCCCAGGCCAGCATTTTGCTTCCTTTCTGTCCCTCTTTTATGGTTTCAGAATGAGGAAAGCATGGCTGCATTCCCCCACCCTGAGAGATGTGTATAAGTGCAGTATTAAGGCACACAGCAACGTGTATTGTGTACAGCTACTGCCAAAAACTCTTCACAATTAATATCAAGCCTTTATTTCAGCTCTTTGATGCTAGAGAAGATGTAAATGTGGCTATCCATCCCAATAAGGTGCTGGGGAGGTGATCCAGCTGCAACTGGGCCAGCATTACAAATGGGCTTTAAAAGACAGCAGTGGCAGCCTGTAATGGATCTGCTGCTTCCCAGTACCTGCAATTTGGCTGCAGCTGTTTCAGCTGCCACCTTAGTCTGATTCTCTGAACAGGGCTCTGTACTGCAAATAAAAACTATGATCTGCAGACTGAAAATTGCAGCAAAAAGGTAAGTGTTCTTCATGGAGTATGGAATGTGAAACTGGATTTTTGGAAGTGGTAGAGTAAATTCAATGCCAGTCCTGGATGGATTCCTGCAAAAGAAAACATTTATCTAAGATTGACTTGCTGGGTAGCAGACATAAGGGTACCAGCAGGAAAAGCATGTTAAGACCATTAAAAGTGCTTCCTGCCTCACAGAATTTGGTTTAGATACTTCAGACCCATTTTCAAGTGACTGAGTTGTGGATGGTTTTGGTATCACTACTAAACTAGCACTAATGCAAACCAAGTTGAAAGCTTCAAGTTTGTAGAATGCACCTGCATGTTGTGCTTGTAATCTGAAATGTAAAAGCTCATGCTTGACCCAGCATCTGATGGTAATGCTCTGGAAGGCAGCTTGCTATATATAATGCAGCCAAAATATAACTGAATTAATATTCCTACAGTCTGCACTCTGTAGTTTGCCTTTATAAAATGTAAATGGCCAAGATGTATTTATTGGTTGTTTGGGGCTTCAGGTTGCAGGTGTGTCTTGGATCATTAGCAGACATGGTTTCTATAAGCAGCATTTCCATTTTTCTAAAAGGTGTGGCAGATTGCTAATGGCTTTCAAGTTCAGTTCTGTTTAATTTCATTGTTGTAGCTGCTCAAAGAAGGTGTTTAGAGAAAACAAATAAGAATTAAAGCAGTTAGAGAGATATATGTTTACTGCAAAATCGCAGCTAAGCCTACAGGATTCTCCAAGTTCAGTCTAATAAAACATCTGAAAAGCTTCCCTTTCAAGAGCAGCTGTTTTAAATGCAAGAATTGACCCTGCAGATTAAAAAACAAATTCTGGGCTAATTCCTTAATCCAAGTGCATTAATTATAAATGTGAGACAAGATGAGCCTGCTGAGCCAGATAACAAAGTGAAATACGAAGTGTCTAGAGAGGCAATATCTGTTATTGATTAATACAGTAATAATGATCAACTTGTGCTAGTTGATCATTTGCCTGGGGAAGGGGAGAGTGTTTATATACCCTCCTTTCCGAGTCTGATTTTTCTTCAGCTTTTGCTTCTAGTTGAATGAAATCAGAACCGAATCAGAAACACCTGGAATTTTATGTCCCTATATCTGGGGTTATTTCTGTCACATTTGGAACCTTGGTGCAGTCAGCCCTGCCTGTACCACCTCTTGTACAAATGCACATTGATCTCCAAGTACTTGTGCACAGGTGCTCAGGAGGTACCAGGCTGAACTGTATCCAATCCTCTCTGCAACTGCAGACTTGAGCAGTTGGGAATCTTCATCTAACCTTGGGCATACAGCTCTTGGTCAGCAGCTCTTCCATGACTTGTCCAAGTCAGGCCATGCTGCTCTGCCAGGCTGCCCGAGACCCATGTCAGAAACAAGAGCTGGAAGAAATCACATCCCTGCAAATGCCACTGGCACAAATATTGAGGTCCAAACACTTCCAAAAAACCTCCATCTGTGTTTGGGGAAACATTTCAGAACCATGCCCAGAATCTTCGCTGTGCTATATAATAGGGGTAAGGACCCAGAGCAATTCTGCTTTGTGTGAGTTGTGAATGACTGTGGGAGTGCACCAGGCTGCCACCCACCAACATTATGGGAGAAGGCTCTGGCACTGAATAGTCCTTTGCCTGTACTCCCCAACTGCTGCCAGCAGATACTATGGTTGTAGAGCAACTAAACAGGCACAGAGCACATTAAAGCCCATATTTTAAATGATTTTGCTATGACAATTCAGCACTTCCATATAGTAATGTAATGTCACTCTACTTCTTTTGAGTACCTATTATTAATGACATGTAACCATTAGCTGTATAAGCACTAGTTTTCTTAATAACAGAGGAAAGGGAGATATTCTGAACGTGTTTGGTTTGACCAGGAGACTTCCCCAATTTTTAATTTTTCCAGAGAGCCAGTAATAGTGAACAGTATTGCAGGACTTTATTCCCATCACCAGGATGTTGTTGATGAATGTGTCAAATACAGAGGACTCCACAGGTATGATCACTCCATTTCTGATGTCATAAATCTTCTCAGGTACCTGCTGGATTTATAGTGACATTGTGCATCTTGATGTCCTGTTTTCATTTTTTAAGCCTGGAGGATAAAGGCCAAAGTATCTTGGAGAGCACTGGGAACTTTTGCAACTCTATTTTGTTTTCAAAATTCTTCATAGGGAATCAGCTGTCTTTAAAACAAAATTTATGGCTTGTCTGTGTTTTCAGCAGATCTCCCTTCTTGCATACTAACAGGTCAATCCAGTTTTCCTCTGTTTTTCTCCAGAGGTTTTTATAATTATACTGTTAATTTGCAACTGAAAGTTTCTATTCACCTTGTATGAATATTCACTCCATGACCACCCATTGGTAGCTGTTGTGGCATTGTTGTTGAAAAGTATTTATAAAAACAACCTGGGAACACATTGCGTTAAGGCTGGGGAAAGTAATATCGCTCAATGTGATGCAAGTGGGACCCTTATTTTTTGTTGCTCTTCAAATGTTCCTTCTGTTTCCTCCAAGGAGATAAGCCTAGGATGATGCTTACAAGAAAAATGCAGCATTTGAGCCCCAAACACCATTTGCTTTATTTTGTCCTCATGGCAAAGCCTTAGCCTGTTTTATGAGGAGAGGAGTGACTGCACTAGTTGCCTCAAGAATGCCAAGCGTGATTTGTTGAGCTTGTATTTGGGCACACTGCAGTTTTTTCCAGTCTGGGAAAAGTTCTTCTCTCCCTCAATACCCACATCTCAGACAAAACGAGGAGCTGAAAACAGGTTTCAACAGAAACAGATACTTGAGGTTTGATACTTAGTGAAATGTGGTTATGGTCTTCTACATTTTACCCACTCATCATACACATGTATTGCATCTGCGTTGTAACACATAATTGGATAACTTATTGAACCCACATTTGTACCTTCATTGCAGGTTGTCTCCTGGTTTTCTCTTTAAAAAAAACCAAAAGCTTGCTCTTTTCACCTTCTCGTCCTCAGGCAAGAGAGCTAATTAGTAAACCCCAACCTCTTATCATCGTGACTCAGTGATGTTAATTGTGAGAAATAAGAAAAGGCTCCAACACTTCCAGGGTAGAACCCGTGGGCAAGAGGAAAGTTCTGGAAATAAAGGACTGCCATTATTTAAAGAAGGTAACTGCATGTCTCTGGGGACTGCAGCTGAAAGGACCAGCAGGGCTCTGCTGCCTTGGAGCACAATAAACCAGGAGGCAAATATTAACCTGGAACACATTAAGAACTGAGAAAAGTCTTTCCTTTCTCTGCTCATTCAACCATTGATTTAATTCTTAAGTTTGAACGCAGAGTCTAAAACAAGCCTACAGCAGAGTCTGCCCTCATTTTTCTTGGTTTAGCAGTAAAGAGTTTATTTTGGCTGGGGGAGTGGATCTGCCTGGGTGAAGCTTTCCTCAGAAAATGAAAACAGCAGCGGGAAGGGAAAGCAGGCTAGGGATCACCTTGGTGACTGGGAGTTGCTCTGTCCCCCTCCTCAAGTGCTGAGTGTGCTGGGTGGGTGGGAGTGAGGAGAGAAGGTCCTTGAGCAGAGCTTCCCTAGGGTTCCCACTGCTGCTGATGGCAGCTCAAAAGGCATTGCTGACTTTCACCTGCCTTTCTAGAGAGAAGAAAAACCACAACACAGCACCAAGGAATAACAGAATCTTCACTTCCAGTGCCTGACACCCTGTTTTGAGCTGCCTGGTGAATTTATAGGTGAGGCTTTGGGGACTGCAACATGATTATACATATTTCCACCTTATTTTGTGCTGATCAGTCAAAGGCTGGACTCAATGACCTTAGAGGACTTTTCCAACTTAAATTATTCTGTGAATTTTTATTGCCGCTGCCATGTACAGGTGCTCATGTGCAACTTGAAGCCAAAAATATGGAGGCTTATGCTCCTAGACTTTGAGCATTAAACATGAAGAGGCAGTTCTTCACACTCATGGAGAAAAACAGTGTCAACTGGTTTTGTAACCATAGAAAGTAAATTGATATTTAAAGGCTCTAAGACCTGTTTACAGGACTCAAGAGCAATGCACAAAACTACCATTCAACCTGAATCCCCACTACAGCTGTTTCTGGGGAAGCACAGTCAGGAGACATTATTATGTTTATGAGAGATTTTAACTGCTGTGTAGCAGGTTCATGTACCTCTTGGTGCAGAGGAAGCCCAGCTGAGTATCCAAACTGGCATTTTCACACCACAGACGTATTTTGTCATGTTGAAAAATAACAGCTTGTCTTCCCCCAAGACCTGCCAAGTTTCTAATACTGAGTTTTATTAGACAGTGAGGTAAATTTATATGAGAAGTGGTGGTACTGGCTTGGAAGTAGAACCTTTAGTCCTCTGTCAATATAGATTTACTTCTCCGTCTGTGGTGTGTGCAGGTGTGGCAAAGCTCTCTCCTTGATGCCTTTCTTTCTTAGATATCCTCTGATCTTTAAACATCACTTTTTGCTCATGATGACTCATTTGGGAGGTAATTTTGTTCCCTGGCATTTGCATTTTCTGTCACTAGCTCCTTTACGTGTTCTGATCTTTTCTGCTCAGCAAACATGTCCAATCCTATTCACTCTGCAATGAGTAAAGACACAGTTTCTGAAATATCTGCACAGTAGCTGCCATTAAAAGGCATGTCGGAAGCCAGGGATTTGACCCTGTTTAAACCCCAAATAAGACAATCATCTAAAAGGACTCAGTCTCACCATGCAGTCTCTTGAAGAACTTATTTGAAGTAGCGAGTCAGCCTTGTACTACAGTTTCTATGAATATTTATCATAGAATCATTAAGGTTGAAAAAGACCTCTGAGATCAAGTCCGACCTTTGAACTTTTATATAAAGCTATGGGGTGTAGGGGATCCTCTTCATGTTCCAGTCTCTTTCCATTTGTGCCACATCATGTTAATAGCAATGCTAAATAGGGTTGCACATACATTGCCTCCCATATTGAGGCAAGAAGGTTTTCTCAAGCCTAATATTCATATAATTGGCATCCTGAAGCAAAGGTGCCTCTTTGGTGTGCACCAGAACACCCCGTCAGTAATGTACATATGGCTAATCTGATGAATGCTTATGGGTACTCCCTGCTCTGCTTTTTGCAGGAGAATGGGAGGGAAGTTGGACATAAATGGAATTTCTAAGTTATCTGTGCACACAGGATGATTGTTCATGGCTTCAGAAAGGGTTTCCAAAACAGAAGTGTCTATCTGAGCAGGGTCTACATGGCAGTTTCCTCTAGATGAGCAGATAACAGCCCAAGGTGACAAATTCAATATTTATTGCTCTTTATCTTTTCAGTTGAGTGAAACTTACTTCAATGCCTCCTGGAGTTACTCCTGGTTTACATTTGGTGTTACACTGGTTTCCAGAGATGAGTTTGGCCTATGTCAGGGACAGATGAAAATACTTGAATTCAGCTGTTTCCAACTACAAAACAGTGTTGAAAACCGGATTTCAAGTCCAACAATGAAATGGATTCAATCAATTGATGGCTGGCTTCTTCTCTAAAAACAATTTGGTAAAGAATAGATTTTATTTGTCTACTGTATGAACCATCCAAAGTTCCTGGATTTGCAAGGTTTGCTTTGATGTCCTTTAAGATGATTTATAATGACCTTAGTTTGGTTTTTTTTTCCCCTGTCTTTTTCCTCTTTTTTCCTCTGTCCTTGGATATTTTATTTCCAGTCCTTGATGGATCCTGGAAATACAGAGGAGAGACTATAGCAATGCAAATAATTAGAGACGTGTCAAGGTTGGTAAAATATAGTTAAGAGAAGCCAGATATTTTCTGTGTTTCTGGGAATATTATTTGCATTTTGCTCTCTGCAAGGAAGGCAATCTTTTTTGTGTGACACTCCTATATAAACCTAGCATAGCAGAATCAACTTCTCAATTTTGTAGCTATTTTTCCAACTAATTTAATCTCTGTTGTTCAGCTAGTCCACTGAGATTTCTATCTAAACAATATTGATATCTGAAAAAGCATTCGTTTCATTACATCTTATAATGGAATTACATATTGCCTTTTGTGCATTTAAAGTCAAGCTGTAAATTAGGCAGAAATAATACTTGACATCTTTAGAGGTGACTCAATTCTGCTAAAGCTTTTGTATCTTTAAAATGTATTTCTGTATCCATTGTCCCTAACACTTCACCGTAATTTGGGAAAAAATATTATCATAAATCTCTGGTACAGGCTTGTACTTCTGCAAAATGACTCTCATTATTTTCAAGAAGTAATTCCATACTCTGACTATAGGGTTCATCTTCATTTGATTCTCAGTAAATTACTTTATCTGCACTGCAGATACCACAAGAGTGACCATTAGTTTGGAGACAGTGTCGATTATCCAGTCCTCTTAATCTTTCAAACCTTTGGCAGAGAAGTTTCTTTTGGCCTTCAATCGTCCATTTACAGTCTCAGCCATAAATGGTTCTGTCTATGATCCTGTAAGATTTCAGTAAACTTTGGAGAAAGCTTCCTGTTTTTGAGAAGAGATGAGCATTGCCTTTCATCAAGCACTATTTAAGAACCTTTCACTGCTGCATCTGCTGTGGTAAGAAACACTCTCTCTTTGTCCTGTGAGAAGGTGAATATCATCCCTTTACTAGAAGGCATCACTTCAAATGGATCAATATATTAAAGTAGGGATCATTTAAAAGAGTATGTAGTGACAGGACAAGGGGGAATGAGTTCAGATTGAAAAGAGAGGAGGTTTAGATTAGATATTAGGAAAAAAATCTATACTGTGAGGGTGGTGAGGCCCTGGCACAGGCTGCCCAGAGAAGCTGTGGCTGCCCCATCCCTGGAAGTGTTCAAGGCCAAGTTGGACGGGGCTTGGAGCAACCTGGGATAGTGGAAGGTGTCCCTGCCCATGGGGGAGGGGCTTGGAACTAAGTGATCGTCAAGGTTCCCTCCCAACCCAAACTATTCCATGATTTATAACCCCTCGTACTTAATAATTGCTTTATCTTGATGACCAGGCATTATATTAGATCATGACACGAGGCTATCACTGCTACAGCTGATAAATGTCTTATGTACAGGAGTTGTGCATCCTTTGCTCCTTCCTAGTATATATCAGGAGTTCATTAATCAGTATTTCATGTGTAATTGATTTTGGAACTCACAGCAGAAGTAGGGAATATAGATTATGATCCTCAACAGGTTTAATTCATGCACACAAACCACTTCTTTTCTTCATGTGTTTATTTCATTTATTTGTTGATCAGAGGGAATTTTTCAAGAAGGGAGTTTTCAACGTAACCAGAGAATGGCTCTGTTTCTCCTTTTTACAATATTTAGCAGGCTTTAGCTGTGATTAAACAACTCCTTTGGAATTGGGTTGTTACATATAGGAAGAGACACATTTAATGCATATTTAAAGTATGCAATTAAGCGAAAAGAAGTGGCATATCCCAGTGCATTTACTCATTGACCTAGGTGATAAAAGACTATTTAAATAGTGCATGCCAGTAAAAATGGTGCAAGTCCACTGGTTTTCTCTGAGTCTGCATACAGAGAAGGCACATCAACACTTTTCTTTACGTCAATCCCTCAGCATATTGACAGTTTGTCTGAGATGACTAAATTGAGGACCCTTTGAACTACTGAGACAATTGTGGTTCTGAGGGCAGTAAAGATTGAGTCTATTCTGATGCTGGGGAGGAACAGCAGTAATTACAGAGAAATGTCCGCAATCTCACCACAGTTTTGGCAGCAGAGTGTGATTGCCAACAAAATTTTGTCTCAATAACATTGCAAGTAATTATTTCATGCTCTGTCCTGGACTGCAATCTGGATGAGTTGACCTCATCTACCACTACAGCAGTGAGCTTTCTGCAACTTCTCATCCAAATAATGTAACACAATATTATTTACTCAAACCTAAATAAAATGAAACAATTAATTTCCATAATAAATGAGGATCCAAGATATCAGGAATGCCAGAATCTTTCAAATCACAATGTTCAAGGAAAATAAAGCTCGTAATTTTCAGCAAGTAGAAGGACACAGATTGTTGCCTGTAACTAATTATGATTTGTTAATTTTATTAATGGTTTTGCATAGTTGTTTTTTTTTTTTAGCAATAAGGGCTACTTTGGACTGTCTTTATTTGTCTTTAGAAGAAAAAGATAAGAATTTTCATTCTTTATGCCTTGGTACAAATTTCACCCTTGGCAGTGAAGGCTTTATATTTCTTATAAAATAACACCACTTTTTTCAGCAAATAACAATTATGCTATCTTCAGAATTGAATCCATTAGTCCATTTCCTCTTAATTTCTTTATTTAAGGTTCTGTGTTTTATTTCTAAATACTTTTGGGAGGTTAATGTGTTGCAAATGTTTAGTTGACATACTTAGGCAGAAAATCCTCCCTGCTGGAAAAAGCTAAAAAGAAAAAGAAAAGTAGGAAAAGAAGCTCTAAGAAGCTCTCCAGCTGTTGAGAGCAGCAGAGCCTTGACAAACAGAGCAAACAGGATTTCTTAATTTGGCAAGGGATTGTAAGATTATCATGCAGCCAGTGAGGGAGACCCTTTTACACCCTAAAGTGACAAAAAATAAGTAGCTTATACACCTCTGCACTTGGAAGAAGAGTAAAAAAGTCCCTTTAGAGCTACTTCATAGCTATAGGTTTTGCCACTTTAACCTGATAATTATCCATTAATTTTTCTCAGCTTTTGTGATTAGACACAGAGCTCTGAGAGGAATTCAAGCAACACAATTCACAAAAACTGTGATGGGTGGTCTTTAAATAATAATAGAAATAAGGGAGGGTTTTCTTCCAACATTTTGCAATATCATAAAGAACTCAATATTTTCAGCTGTGCACAAAACACTGCAGTGTGAACCCTGACTTATAAGGGAGCTATTGTGCAGTCCCTTGAATTTTTTATCTGAAACATCCTCAGTAATATTGTGTTCTTCAGTGAGAGATAAAAGTCTGATTGTTATTTACTATTGATCTGTACTCTCCCAGCTGCACAAGGCAATGGGGACCTTGGGGAGGCACAAGGAAAATCTGTAAGAAGAGAGATGTGAAATCTTGGCAACATTCACTCCTTGTCCCCTCCTTAGAGCACTCAACAGTTTCAAAGGGAGACTCGCCAAGCTTTTTTCATCCAGAGATTGATACCCAATAGAGAGAGAGGTCACAGTGTCAAGTCTTAGTGAAAGAGAAGATATTAAGTTAAGTCATATAGATCTCAGTAGGGGTGTGTGACTCAGGAGTGGAACTGAAAGACTTTCTGCAAATTGGGAGAGAAAAAAACAGGAATAAAAATTTGTCTTTCGGTAATAACCCCTGTATGGTCATTGACTTAGGAGTTGGACTTGATGTCCCTTCCAACTCAGAATATTCTGTAAGTCTGTGAACTGTGCCATTGCAAGATTATTTAAATGTAATGTAAGAATGTTAATTAATAATATCAATAAGCATTATTAATATTTGAAAACATGCACTTGACATGCAATTAACACAAATTGCATGAGCAATTATATAGGGAGTCAAATTGTTTAGCAATTTTAAAGCTATTTATCCTCATGCTAGACTTCTGTCTGAATAATTAAGCCAAATTATGGTAGACTGCTTCATTTATATTCACTTAATATTTGCTTGCTAACAATTACAGGTACCTCCAGTCCTAAATGAATGTAGGCTAATGCTAAGATGGCATTCCATACCTCTAGATTTTGGGAATTCCAGGTTTTTCTGATGCTGCCTTTTCAGCACAGCCTCTGTGTAGCTCTGATGGAATCATATCCACACTGAGTTCTGAAATGAGACTTCATTTACCCTGTGAGTTGTTGGCTGTTTGCTTTTATTATGACACATATATTTTTATTACATTTCCTGTCTGTTCTGTTATTCTTTATTGCTCAGGCTTTGATTTTTGCTCAGGCTTTCAATCCTGGTTTGCACATCACCTACCGTGTGTGCCGAGAGCTGAAGTCAGTAGGATGCTCCCGTATCTGAGGCAGCACCTCCAGCTCAAGTGCCATAAATCAGAATCAGAGCACATGAAATCAAGTGTGAGCAGACACCTTTGCCAATCCTTGCCAGCAGCATCAGTAAATCCACAGCCTTTCACTCTACCTGTGTACAGCCTGTGTGTGTGTGATGGGACATTGGCTCGTGTCAGAAACAGAAGCTTCTGGGCCTGGAGACACCCAGAAGAACCCTTCAGAGAGCCCTGAGCTGGACCAGACTGGTTCAGTCTTGTATATTGAACAGATACTCCAATATTGGAGATTCCAAGCTCATAACCCTCGGAAGGATTTATGTCCCCAGAGCACCTTGCTTAAACAAGAGCTGCCTTGTATACAAGCACTTGCCAGAGACAGCTCTGCTGTCCCTGGGAGTTAGGGGACCTTGTGGCTTCAGTTCAGGATGGGTTTTATATGTGTTTGTTCCACCTGTGCTCAAGAATGAGATTTGGCTGAGGCTTAAGTACTTTCTAGATAAAGAGGTTTGCCTTAGAGGCCTTTAGGAGTATTTGATCTTTAATATTAGAGGTAGCGAAAGGAAAACCAGCTAAAGCAGAGCTGGCTGATGATAGACTTTTTTCTTTGCACTCCCTGAAAGTCTTTTGTTATTCAGTGATTTGCACTGAACTTCTAACACATGTAAAGCTTCAGGCAAACATAATTAAGGGAATTATCTCGTATCACAAAAGGTTCAAGTTCCCACTGAAATTTCGAGTCAATTTAGCTGTATGCTTTTCCAAAACATTTCTAACACGAATCACAGAAGAAACATCAATCCCTGTCTCCTTTTAACAACAGGGGGAAGAAAATTTGTTAGAGATGGCAAAAATATGCTTGGGGTCTTGCTTCAGAGGGGGGAGGTCTCAAGCTGCTTTGTGGATCTTGTGCTCTGTTCTGTTGATTTGGGAAGGCTTTGGGTATTTTTAAAAGTTTCAGTAAGATGACCAGGAGAAGTATGTATAGATTTTACATAGCTTGCTAGACCTGAGGTGTTTCTAAAGACAATGTCTCCATGACGTTTTACAGTCTACTGACTGAAGACCACCAGGATTAGATATTGTTTTCCAGCCTAACCTTTTTGTTACTCAGGAATTCTCTGTATATTTTTTTCCTGTGAAAGCCACTTCTGCAACATTTGACTTTATTTCAGATGTGCCATTAGTACAGCTTCCTCTGAGCTTTTAAATCATCTCATTTAGAAATGTGAAATGCTTTTGCTGTAGAGGAAAATTTTGTCGTATTTTTGTTATGTAGAATCTGTTTCAGTTTCTCTGAGGGTTACTCTATAAAATTCCCATGTCTGGACACTGACCTCTAAGATATTTATTCATCAAAACTTTTCATTATAGACTCGCCTTCAAGTCACATCCTCCCTTGTCTCTCTCCTGAGTACATTGAGCTAGTCATTACACAGGATGGTTGTGGAAATATTGTACTAAAAATATCTTCCTGCTGATTCCACTGACTTTGTCCTCCTTCCCTTGAATTACACAGTGAAATCAGTGGGAGTGTGAAAGAGCCTGGTCAGCCAGCATCAGCTTCACTATTTTTAAATAATACCTACTCAAATAAAATATTTCTGATGTGCAGCCTTTCATGGGCTTCTCCAGGATGAGCTTCACTGCTGCAGTGTTACAGGTGGGAAGGCTGGCTCACACAGAAGCCAGGGAGCTGCAACAGGGAAAAAATCCAACCTTTGCTTTTCCAGCCCAGTGGCTTGGCTTGAGAAAGGCAATCTGTCATGGAAGTGATGGGCTTGTATCAAACTCACTTACAAAACAAACCAAGGAAAGCTGATGAAGGGTTTAGATTTAGTAGAAATCTCTAATGCGAACCAATCTCTGACCATTTTTTTTCTTTAGTTCAAAAGACATTTAAGTGAACCCAGGTCCAATTTTAGGCATCCAAAGGCTTCCTACGTTAATCTTTTGACTATTTTGTGAGTCATTGAATGTTATTTGTCTGCCCTTTCTTATGTTTTTCAGTCCAAGTATTTTTTCTTATTTATTTTGTAGTCCAGATGCTATATTTGCAGCATCGCCAGACAAAAATGGCTAAACAAGTACTTGGACTCCAAATCCAAGTGAAGGAAATCTCAGCTAAAACTCCACATCCCCATAGGGGAAAAAACCATGAGCTACTCTCAGCAAAAGCCTCTTTGCATACATACATATACTCTTTTTGTACCTCAGTGTTAGCAATGTCAAAGCTGATTTCTCACTGCTCTGGAGGCCAATGAGCAGAACTCAGCTGTTCCCTGCATTGGCTCAACCTGTGCTGCTCACAAGAGTGAGGAGCCTTCTGTGGGTAATCAAGGGCACCTTCACAGGCAAGGCTGTAATTCTACAGCAAAGTGCAGGCTGGTGCTGTCTGTAACCCCATCCTCGTCTCTGCTCTTGAGCTATATAAAAGGAAACCACTGTAAAATATTGAAAACATCCTTATATGTCTTGTTGATTGCATCTGTTTCAGATACAAGCTGAAGCTAAGTAAAGATTTGGATGAACAGCCCTAAAATGCAGCTATATTTAGGTCTCAGCATGTTAATGTTTCTATTTGTTGCACAGCCCTAAGGAATTCTTCAGATAGCTTTTATGGCATTTCTGTTGCCAGGGGAACGCCTCGTCACGTGTGTTTGTGCGCGTGTACCCAAAGCTGGGCAACCTCCATCTCCTCTGGCAGACACAACAAAGAAATGTCCCTCCGGGTATGCAGGTAAACGCAAATGGACAAGATGCGTTTATACCATCTCTCCTGGGACTCAGCTGTCCCTTCAGACTTATCCCACCTTCCCATAGGTGCTTTGTGTTGAGTGTACTTCTTGCTCACAGAAATGGGACAGCACCTCTGTCATGGATCAGCTGAGTAAGAACTTTAGACCTATTGTGCTCACTCTCCTGTGGCAGCACAATCACTGCCCCTTGTTCAACTATCATCTGCTTGATACTATTCATGGGGAGAGAGTTAAAAAAGCATAAACTGGTCAGGACTGAGATGAGCGAGTTATTTTTTCCCCTCCCTACAGGGTTTGCTATATTAGAAAGTCACAATTTTGCAAAGTGACAGTCATGGGAAGTGACAACTATTTGGAAGATTGAAGCATCTGTCTTACTTGGTCTATGCCCCCTCGTGCCAGGAGAGAGCTGACGTGACATGATCAGAGCAGAAGTTTGGACTAAATCTTTCACAGTCGGTTAGTGCAGGCAGAGATGGCTGTTGGAGGGGCTTCCTGAGCAGGAAACCACACGGTCAGCTTTGGGAGCAGGGAGGGGGCAAGCAAAGGAGGGAGAGGAAGATGAAAAAATTAGTATTTCCATTTTCAAGAGCTTTTCCTCGCAGTGGCTTCTGAGCAAATGTAGGTCAGCCGTAGAATCCCTTTCCCACAGGGCTAATAGGAAAAAGGTTTTTCTGATGCTGCCTTTCCCTGTCTTGGTTTAAAATCTGTGCAGTTTTTTCTAGAAAGACATCCAGCTGCTTTTGAACTGTGGGTGAGAGGATTACAGAGAGCTAGATTTGAGCAAACTAGTGGCTGCCTACAACAGTTGTGTTAGTGCATTATTTCTTTCTGTATTGTCAGTTTTTCACTCTTGCTTCACTCTCAGTGTAAATCTCAATGTTTCCTAATGTTACTTCCTAACGTTTCCTCATGTTACTTCAGAAACCTCCAACAACTAATTCACAGTACAGGAGGGGAAAAAGTAAGGTGCTGTATAAAGAAACAGGGAATATCCGGCACATCACAAGGACTAATGTATATATAAGGTCACCCATTACAGACTCTTCATACCTCACAACTAAAGGCCATGAGAATTGTGCCAGGTTTGTAGAACAGCTGGACTTTTTGCAAGGAGGATTGTTTGGGATCTCTGATAATGCTGCACGGTTGTGAAAAGGTTACCCATAAGGGTCTGAAGACCAGAGTTTCTCATGTGGAATTAGATAAGAAAAGGTCTGATGGTCCAGAAGCAGCTGCAACTGGGATTTTTCAATGCACGGTGCTCATGTTACAAAGAAACAGAAGGCAGCTCTTGAACTACTGTCCAACTCCTCCCTTCCAGTCATGACCATGTTGAAAAGTGAAACTTCACAGCACCACTGCAAAGGACATTGTAGATTGTTTTTATTAAAAGCATAACAGGGGAACATCACAGAAATAAGTGGCAATAATTATAAATTTCGGGGGGTTGTCTTTCAAAGGTGAGAGTTAAAGTCACAGAAAGAAAGTTTCTTGGTATCACAAGCAGAGAGAGAAGAATCAATTCTATGGCTTGGGAAAACGTCTCTCTGCCTACATGACTAGATGTGGTTTTATGTATTTAATTATAAATGACTTTGGCTTGGTATGCACAATCGTCTAATTTCCTAAAAGATCTGACTATGATTTAGGACAGTGAAATACTGGGCAACTATAATCAGCAACCCTAGCCAGTACGTGAAGGGATTTTGTGCAGAAGTCACAAGTATCTTATCTTGATGATAGAAACTGTAGGTTAAATACAAGAGAGAATCACATTGCAGGAGTCAGGGGAGGTCCAAGGTTTTCGTTTGCATTCAGGATTTTCAGTCGCACTTTCATAAAATATTTGTAGAACTTACATCTATATGTTGCCTGACCCCAAAACTCTAACAAATTAAAAATATGAGGCATTTGAACTTGGGATTTTGGTCCTATCTTGTTAAAGATGAAAAGATTTCAACAATGCCTTTGTTTGTTCTTTATACTGGTGACAGGGCTAATAGTCAAACCTGAAGATCTATATAGAAGGATAACCTTTGTTCCCTGGAAACACACAGCATGGGCTTGACAGTTTATTGTACTGTCACTGGGAGAATTTCAGGAGTTTAAACTTCATTCATTTTCCAGACAAGCTCTTCTAAGATAATTATAATTATAAAAATCATAGGGTTCCATAAAACATCATTAGTGTTATGTGTATAATATTGTACTCATATTTTTTACATGTTACAAGCACAAATTTAGATGAAATATATTTGTTTATTAGCTTTTTGACGTGAATTTGCTCTGGGTCAGAGACGTTTGGCAGCAAACGAGATTTAAACTGCCACCAGGAGCAGGTTAAAGAAGATAAAATCAAACAGTTCTTGAGGTCAGCACTAACAAAGTCTGGGTGACCCTTGTGAAATTAAGCAAAGGAGAGCAAGAGAATTAAGCTCCCCCTTGGAGGAACATTTGCAGCCTTTAGCTCCAGGGGAGATTTTCTGTCTTTTGAGTGTACTGATATTGAGTCTCTCATTTCATAAAATTGCACCAATATGAATGTCATTTTCCTCCCATTCATTCTCAAGTTCATATATTTCTGGTGGACCTTGATGAAGATGAAAGTCTGCAATGGTTTTCACATGGCAGACGTATGAGTGTTGATGTAGACTCTAATAACCAAACTTTGATCATATTAATGTTTTTCAAATGGATCTAATGACTTAAAAAAACTGTCTTTGCTCCTTGGTCTCTTGATTAAGTTTTCCACTGAGATCTTATGAAATTAGGACAATTTAGAGTTCTACCGAAATATGATTTTACTTTCCAGTAAAATGAGGGTTTCAGGTTTTTTCTACTTCCAGTGTTTGATACATATAAAATATGTATAATATGATTTTCCAGCTTCATGTTTTGTTGAGAAGCTGCACAGTCAGCTGTTACTTACCACAAGAGTCCATAGTTTCATAGACACAAAATCTTATTTCAAGATCTCGTTTCTACTTTTCCTTATGGTCCTCTTCCATTATGGCTAGACATGGAGTGCTTGAGAAATTTTTGCTGTATTCCTCTTTCCTGTTCTTCTTTGATGGCAGCTGAGGTCCAGGACAACCACTGTAAATCAAACATTCCTCTGCATGGCATAACAGTGGTACGTTGACAGGATGCGCTGGATCCTCAGTAAGTGGCAGGTAATTCAGGTAGAAAACAGCAATTTTGTCACACTTGTCCACATAAGTCTTTTCAGTTTCCGCTGTGTTAAACCTCCCAAGAGGATGGATACTGCTGTTATCTGTCAAATAGCCAGAGACCATCTCTGATGACTGTGCTCTGACAATGTCATCGACTCAGAGGTGACAGTGGTCAAGAAGATGTCAAAGTAGGCAGAAAAAACCTCTTCAACATATTTTTTAGCATTCATCCTTTGCAGGGGAAATTGCGACTTTTGAAGCTCTGAGACATCTCAGTGAATGGTTCTTTTCATTTTCTAGGAAGAATGAGAATATTGTGTGATTTGTGTGCCTAGATGCCCATGAGGATGGAAGAGAAGAGAGATCTGGTGTTGGGTGATAGTGATTCTGCAGTCTTGTATGGCTTAAAACTCTGACTTTGGATGAAACATGGAATTTTTTGTTATAAATATTGTTGTGCATTTCAAGGTCAGACAGTGCCTGTGAGAAGAGAGTGAAGTAGGTAGGCAAATTCCCACACTTCTGCACATGCAGTGACTCTGTATATTTTTTTAAGGGAGGTGGTTTGCTGCCTCTGCTGATTGACACTTACATGTTGTGTTGTTTCCTGTTAATTTTTATTTCTTTCCCCCTGCTTAAGGTAGTTGAGAATTTCCACAACTGAAAATTGAAATGGGCTGTAAACAGTAAGCTGACAGAGACATCACACCTTGAGTCTACCTGGCCTACCTTTAGCACAGTGGGTTAAAGGTAAAATAGTACTTTTAACAAAGTTCTGTGTGCATTCAGTATGGAATGTTGCTGAAGGAAGCCCATAACAGCAACAGTAAGAGACACCAGGGGAACAAAGGCCTCTGTGGTTTTTCTGAGTTGCTTTATGGGATTTGTAGTTTCTCTTCTATTAAATATGGGTTGAAGCTCCATGGATGATGCCAAAAAGCATTCTGATAGCAGCCTTGCTGCTTTTCACTCCTTCCAGGTGTTTAAATGTTTTTTTGTCACAGTTCAGAAAAGCACATACCAAAGCTTCAGTTCATTTTGCTTCATAATAACCCTGCTCTTCCCTTTTATCTGCAATCTCAGTCTAATCGTTCTCCATTTAGACATTGCATTGATTTCTGGAGATGCAGGTTGTCTTGTGATGTTCTTAGGGTGATGATTGTTGCTTAGTGAGTAGCAAGCATTCTTACTGTACTGTGGAAGAAGAAAAATTAGTGCAGTGCACACAGAGCTGCCCACAGGTCTGCTCTAAGATGCAGTTAAAAAGAAGAAAATACAGTAGATCAAAAGCTGCCACTTCCGAGCAAAGCACTTGCTTTAAGCAGGTCAGCAAGCCCATAGGGGTCAAGTGCTTTGCTGGATCAGAGCTTCTGAAAGTCTCACTGATAAATTTGTCTTATGGAGGCACTCAAACAAAGAGAGGGAGAACATTTTAGCAGAGACTGCTCGGAGAGGGAAAATGAGGAGAAGAATGCGAGGGAACAGGCTGGAGTCAGACTGGGACAGCAGCTTCAGAGTAAGGAATTTAACTCTTGTGTGGAAAGATTCAAAGACGGGAGACTGAAACATTCTCAAGGTGACAAGGAGGAGGGAAGTAGTATTTTGAACAATGTCAGCTGTCAACAAAAAGGATCAATTGTAAACAGAAGGGGTGAAGTGAAGGGGCAGTAACAAAACCAAAATTCTTTACTTTTGCTGGAACGATGTTGTCATATCCATTGGGATTCTGGCAAATAGAAATGCGTAAGACAAATTGGGACATCATCAATTAATTTTAACCTCACTCTTACACAGACACAATCACC
This sequence comes from Pitta sordida, assembly GCA_013390025.1. Taxonomy (NCBI): domain Eukaryota; kingdom Metazoa; phylum Chordata; class Aves; order Passeriformes; family Pittidae; genus Pitta; species Pitta sordida. The sequence goes on from WEKX01004735.1 coordinate 334,116, forward strand.
ACTGAAGCCACAGATGTCAACAGAGTACAATTAGTCATATATTTCTCTCCTGTATTAAAAAAAAACCAAAAAGATTTTCTGGGAGTGAAATTGCATGTATGAAAAACCAGATGCTCTGTAAAANTTCTGGATCCAGATGAGCTTCATGTTTATGATAGATAGGTTATTCTCTCTGTTCTTTCTCATCCCCCCAGGGATTTCTTACAAAGGCCCTGATGCTGGAGTCCTCTGTTCCTGCCCCAGAGGAGAGCTGGACTCCCCTGCTTTCCCTATTCATTCATGAGCCTTCTGTGTAGAGTTACTGTTTCATCATTTCTTTCTCCAAGGTACTGATTTTTCTTTGCTCTGCAACACCAGCCTACAGAAAATGTATTCCTTTTTTTTTTTTCCTGTCACAGAAGGAACATTTTGGTCATGTTACAGCAAAACAGGAGAGGCTACAATTGTCTCAAGGAAGAATGAAGATTATTTTCTTCTAATGCATTAAATAAGGGCCAGATTCTAAACTTGTCGCAGGAAAATTGACCGTTGGTTTCAACCTGAAGATTCCAGCAGAGAGTTTTTTCTCGAGCCAGTGAGTATCCGCTACCAAACTATGATGAGACTTGCTCTGGACTCATAACCACCCAAAGAAGGGTGGAATCGGACCAGTCATTTGCACTGTTTGTCTCAGGTGAGTCAGAAACCAACTGTGGTCACAGGGTGGTTAGCAGCACTAAGTATAGGGTGTTTA
>WEKX01004735.1:338125-386875 GCA_013390025.1 Pitta sordida
TTTAGCACCAGTTTTTCTTCTGAGGGAGGAATAGTGGGCGGGAAACTGTAGGCAGAGGAATGTGCAGAAGGGAGAAACCAATCTTAAGATCTGAAAGAATAGAAAAAGAGAATGAAGAAGAAAAGAATGAGCCAATAAAGAGTAAAAAAAAAATCTGACATTATAAAACTTCAACAAGGAAAAATAATTACTGTTTATGGTAAGGACATAGCTATGGAGTTACCCCTTTTCTTTGGCATCTGTGAAAACTTACTCTATGATAGTTTCCTCCTTCATTTCCTTTATGTGAAATGTAGATAAAATGCCACTAACACAGGAAAAGAAATGCGTTTAATGTCAATAATAATTGCTGGGGAGCTCATCTTTAGCTTACCTGTTGAGGTATCATGTAAAATCGCTATGCACAATTGCCTCACATAACAACATGATGTGTGATTAATGGAAACAAATGTCAGCCCCTTACAACAGAGTATAAAGTACTACACACACATTTCCAGCNCAGCAGGTTTGATCAAATCAAATTCACTCTACAAGGATGAGGATCCTCAGCAGGTGCAGTCAATAAGTCCAGGAAAGGGTTCACTTGTTTAATTTCTGAAAAAAATCATGCAGGACAATTTCAGCAAAGTGAGCAGCTTAGCTTAAAATAAAAACGATCCAGTCTGAAGATACATAACAATAGTGACTCTCTTAGCTGAGGTTTTGTTGATTTCCAGTAATATAGCACTTCAATACATCAGTCCCTTGGCAGCAGTTTTTATTTTCTAATTGGCAATTCAACCAGTGTGTGCTCATGTGTGTAGGCTCAGGGCACATATATTACAATAGCAATGGAAGTTTGAGGTTCTATTCTGTCACTACCACCCCTGTGGGTGTTTTAAATAAAGCAAGAAGCGATTCTTTGTGGTGCAGCTCTCCACAGAACAGCACATGAAGGTCAGCTGCACATACAGAGGTCAAGGACTTGTTTATGGCCTTACAAATGGAAGTCACTGCTATATTTATAATATTGCATATGCATCCATCAATATATGTCATAATGGGAGAGCGTGGCATATATACTAAACACTAATTTTGTTGAGCAGATAATAGGTAAGAACAAAAGTAACTCTAACAGAGCAGGGGGAAAAAAGGGTGGTTTTTTTCTTCAAACCACTGAAATTGTTAATACATTGAAATGCCTAATGATTCATTGAACTCTTTGACTTGAAAGGCAGAAAGTCTAAGAGATTTAAAACACTGTTCTTTCTGAGGAGCAATTACTTGTGATTTAATCAGCTATGCATTTAAAAAAAAAGCAGAAATTATTTTACGTAGGAGAGCAAAATGAGTCACTAAATGAACCTTCACCATAGGGGGAAAAAAATCCATATTACCATCAAATTAGTGAACGTGAGTCAAAGAAATGTGGTAAGTCTTGACAGTGAAGATTTGAGGGACAGAATGTCACCTCAGTTCATTCTGCAGCCTTCAGCCAAAAGAAGGTTTAAGACTTGATTTTACTGTCATATGCGAAGGGCATCTTGAATTTTCTTGTCAATAAAAAGACAAACAGAGCAGAAACACCAGGTCCTTATACTGGTCTCTCTGTTCTATCCACTGGTGAATCCATTATTACCTCTGAGAGGTCTCTGTAGTGGTGCTGAATATTCTTTTCAGCTTCCACAGTAGACATCAACTACAGTAAAACTGAACTGACAATTAAGTAACAAGTCTGGACAAGAACTCTGACCAAAATCAATAGGGATTATGGATAGGAAGGCAGGAGAGTGCATGAAGTATCTGCAGGGTTTTTTTTTCTTTTTGGCAAAGATTTCCTGCAACACCATGTTTGCACGTTAGTATCTGCTCTTTTATCTAAAGCAAAAATAAAAATGTCCAGCGAATGTTATATTGACAAACAAAACCCCACACATCGATTTTTAGTGTGAAACCAAAGGTACACACTTGAGATGCCTTTCTCTGTGACTGGAAGCCCAGGAATTACTTCAGTACAAATACTACATGAATAATAATATCTGTATTTAAATATGTAGGCGGCCCAAATGTCAGGTCCTCTTGCATATACCAGCTAAAACTTTTTTAAGGTTTTCAGGTCATTTTTCAGGATTACTCAACAAATACATGTTTCAATTATTTGAATTTATAGGATACCGCTATTACAGGGTTTATGGCTCCATAAAGAATATTTTTTAAAACTTCCCTTACTGGCTAAAGGGAATTGTTATGATAAAATAATTTGGTCTGGAAGAAAATAAAATTTTAAGAGCTAACAACCACCAAACAGTCATCCAGTTTTTGTACATGCTGTGGCTCGTATTCCAGATACGAGTTATGCTTCCCTTGAAGGAGCTGGAAAGATGATTATACATTCACAGAGCACTTGCGAGCATCTCTCCCAGATCCACATGCACTTGATTCATCTGTGTGCACAAATAGCATGAGTTTGATAACAAATGATTGGAGCTGGTAATTAACATCGACAGCTCCCTAATTTGCACAGGAAGACAGCACAGTGGTTTAAGCTAAGAGGGTACCCTGTTGCATGCCTTCATCACAGCTGGAATTATTTATGTCAGTGGGAATCCAGAGTATCTGAGGAAATACTGTAGATTTCTTAATATTCTAGAAAAGAAACAAACAGAATAATTTTTTTTTCAGTTTTCCCCCTTCAGAATGATTCAAAGGTTTGGGTTTTTTACAGTATTTACACAATATCATCTCAGTCCTCCCTGTAAGCAATAAGAGACACATCCTTTAATTCTACCATTCTGTTCCTCGAGATGATCATATCCTAAAGGAGTTGTGTTTGCAGAATACGTGTGGGAGGTCATACAAAACATCCTGGATATTACCCACCACCCTTTTTGTTCATGAATAGTATCCGGGAAGAAATAACAGTAAAAAGATAGTGCTTGGATTTCCAGAACTTGGAACGTGCAGCTTAAAATTGTGTATAAAGTATTGCCACCTGCTCACTGACTCTGATCACCTTGAGATGCTGCCTCAGAAAAGCAGCAGTGGCATGGTCCCTGCCAAGGGACCAAAGTAAAGAGGTGTTAGTGGGGATGTAGGGACGACATTTGCAGATGATAAAAGCAGACAATTACTTCTCTTCCTCACCCAGGGGCCAGACACAGACAGGACCTAAAGGCAAGGTGAAAAGTGTTCACTTGCTGATGGATGGACTATGTTTTATTGGATATTGTGCCTCTGTAGGCCCACTATTTACTTCCCAAAATGCCTTGGAGACTGCAAAACTGAGGCTAGGACATGTGTTCTTACTTTAATAGTGCCTAAAGTGGCACAGAGGAGCCAAGTTTTCTAAGATTAAATCCATTTCCCAGAACATCTTCATGTTTCATCTTCAGGCCTTTTGGCTTTCATGTACTGCTACACACAAGAATTTTTTTTCTATTTGTTTAATGTAGTTTTTGTCCTCTAATATTCCTTTACCTTTCTGCTTCCACTTCCATATCTAAACAATAGATATAAGCATGAACATCGTCATTCATCTCCAAATTATCACAAAGATAAGAGAATATGTCCATCTTAACCCCATAACCCTTTCCAGGGCCAGCCAAAATTTTTGATCCAAAGCCAGATTTATTTGGCTCTCAGGCTAATTCAGATCCAAGGGGGGTTTATAACTGTAGCCTAAACATAAAGTACAATCTGCCTGCTGGACCTGTAAGTTCTCTCCATGGTTGTTGTTGCTTATATATTTCTGTGCCTAATGCACTTGAGTTTTCTATATTTGTTACAGAATAGTTCAATGCAGCAGAAGACAAGCTTAACCTGCAGGGCAATGACTAAGGGTTGGAGTGTGGGGGTGAATCAGTTTTCTTCCTTTTGGTTGTGATGGTTTGGTTGCTGGGTTTTTTTCCTCAATGCCTTTCAATAAAATTTTGATATAAATTCTATCTTGAATATACTATTTTCTGACATTAATGACACTTTTGTCCATCAAAGTGTTCTCACCCACAACACCCTCTAGTTTTTCTCTCTGATTCTGTCTCTGCCAACAAACGCATCAGGACATGCTTGTGATATGGAGAGGACTCAGGGGCCCATTCTTGCGTGCTGCCTCCATTAAATTGTTCTTAAATTATGTATTGAAGAGGAGAGACTAACTTTCAGAAAGGAACTTAATCTATTAACAAATATCTCAATTACATTTACACAAAGTTGAGGTGTTTATTAATAGATTAACACATGTATGTTGCTGTTAATTCTGAGTGTCACTAAAAAGATCAATTTAACAATGTAAAATAATTTTTCTATGATTTTCAATTATTAACATTCTGTGATTCTCACAGTTATTTTTTGCTGCAATTCACCTCTCAAAACACATGTCCAGTGCTCTTTGGCCTACATTTTCCCAGGGTGTACAGTCTGCTGCTGAGATACTTATAGTACTCCAATACCCTTAAAAGTAATGGCTGTTACTGGATCAGAGACCACGGACTAGAAAAAGGTCTTGCTAATGGAAAGACTGGATCAATTCCACTTCCAGGAATAGCCAGACTCCCTCCCACATACTGGAATCCTGATGAGCCAACAGACTGGTGCAGTAAGAGATTTATTACAAAGGGGAGACTTCCCTGACCCAAGGGAATGAATGCTACCCTGGCAGAACTTCAGAGAACTTTTGTTTAGCTGAGGAACTCAACATGGGATGTTCTACTCTCTTCATGACAACTTCCTTTTGCCACAGATTCCCTTGCTAACAAAAATACTCTGAGTCTTCATCACTTCACTGAAAGTTTGATCAGGCTTTGAGCAGAATTATGGGTAAACATCAGAATATTTGTCTTTGGCTTGGTTTTGTTTGTTACCCGGCAAAATAATGTTTCTAGTACGTAGCTGAAACAGCCTCTTTCCTTAAAGTGCCATGTAGATTATCCATTTAGTGTTTCCTCATCTCATAATTTAAGATGTAAGACTTCTTTTGAAAGCCTGCCTTTGAGAAAATTTCCATCTCTGTTAATATGGTAATACTATTAAAAGGAGTATTTTTATTACCTTAATTCCTAGGTTTTACTAGGATAAAAGTAATAATGCAATTGAAATATTTAATTCCATAATCACTTTTAGACTGTATAAAAACTACTGAAGGAAGCTGTTAGATGACAGTTGATATGTGCATGTTCATGAGCATTAAGTGAACTATAAATACAGAGGGACTGAAGCTGAAACATCAAATGTGAATTTCCTTTTTCAACTACTTAGCCCTTGAAGGGCTGTGACAACAAAGCAGTAAGGGAGGTTTCAGTTTTTTAGCAGTAAACACTGACTCACCTGCTCAGTGCTCTGGATAAATAACCATTAGTGACACATATAAGCCTATTTCAGACATAGCCCAGAACAGCAAAAGTTATATAAAAGCATGAAATATTTTGTCCCTTTCCAGTGGCAAAAAATACCACGAGTTCAGCTCAGTTATTCTCTGCCATTTGAGGCAAGTCCTCAGGAGAACAAGTCTTGAGGGCTTTGCACCTCTTCATGTCTCCTCCTTGGTTTCAGTGCCCACTGCAAGTCTGGTGGTTTTCCCATCCTTCAGCACGTCTGCCAGTGCAAGCAGGCTGCAGTTCACAAGGTACAAAATACTTTGCTGGGGTATCCCTGGATCCCAAGTGGCTTAGCAGAAATGCTCACTGCTTTGTGAGACCGAGCACTGATGTTCCTCTAATACTTACCCGAACAGCAGGAATAGAGTTGTTTGTACAAGACCTGAAGATATTTATCAGTGGAGACTGCGTAGGGCAGGCAGGCTGTAGAAATCAGTAAGTGTCCATTTAGATAAGAATTACAATATTTTAAAATTTAAAAATTCATGTTTATCAGCTGTAGACAAAACATTTACATCCTCCATTAATTAGACCTTATCCAGCTTTTCCAAGCTCTGCCACAGTAGTGCAAGAACAGGACATTTATTATATTGTCCACAAAAGTGTAAAGTGTTTACACTGTCCTTTTGCTAGCAGCAAAATGCTTTTTCCACCAGATGAATTTATCAGCCCCTTATAATTGCTCAGCCTAATTAACACTCCATTAAACTGCACACCTGCATTACCTCCACAACTCTGAGCACCCACTGTTCTGCCCTGATGTTGTTGTCAAACCATTCAAATGTTTCTGAGACTTCCTGGGGACTGTGTGCTGTGCTCTTCCATGGACACACGTGTTGTGCTCTTCCATGAAGGATGAGGAAGATGCAGGCTGGCTCAGAACTCTGTGACACGATCTATTTTTAGAGCCCCCTTTTTCTGAGAAACTAGTTTTCTCATGGGAAATAAGTCCTTGGGGGAAAAGTCATTTCCACCTCATTTGTTAATCTAAAATATCTTTGCTTTTGGCTTCCTGCTACGGAGCACAGAACTGCTGCATCTAGTTAATTTTGCAGTCTCGCTAAATGACAGTGAGATTTATTTAGAGGCAAACCAAATTTAGTCCCATTAGATCATGGCAACAGTTACATGAAAAATGAAAAAAAATACCAACCTCCCCCACCCCCTTGTTTAAGTCTTGAAAACATTTGGTCCTTGAAACCGTCAAATTTTATATGTATATGAAAGTTAATCAGAGCACCTTCCCCTGGGAGGCAGTAAAAGGTATGGCTGCAGGGGAACCCCAACAATGCCTGGCACTCCAAAAACAAGATAACATCCCCTAGGAAACTGCAACATTACATGCAAAGAGTAAGACAAAGATCAGAGTATAAGAAAAAGAGTTTGGCTGTTAACATGAATCTATAAACCCTGCTGCAATGGGAACTTGGGACTGCTGCTGGAAGCTGTAAGACTAGAATTATGGATGTGTTCCTTGGGTTTGCTATTGCTCTCTTCAATATCTTCCCTGTAACAATGGTCACTCCAGGATCATTACCCTGTTACAACAGACATTTGTGTTGACTGTGCTGGACTGTGCACACTGGAGCATCTGTGAGTGCAGCTATTTATGCCTTTGTTTAAAATAACAGTCTGGAGCTGGTCTGCCTTTGGATATAAGGATGAGTCGCCCCAAAAAGGCTGGAGAGACATCTGATGTGATATGTTATGCCCTAGCTCCAAAAAAATACTCATTTCAAGTAGCTATAGGACATCTCTTAAAGAACCCAGATCATCCTTGTCCATCTCCATGCAGAGGGTAATTGGGGGAAAAGCACTTTGCCACCCTCTTTCTACTGTATGAGGAGAAAGAAATGAGCCAGGGAAGCTACCAAAGAAATGACCATAATAATCATGTTCCACAAATGACAATTTCTCTTTTCTCACTCTTTCCTGGGAATTATACAATTGATAGAATATCTATTCTTATAGATATTACTATATATATTTATCTATGTATCTAGGCATCCATTTTATTATTATGTATCTATTCCTATATTCCAATATATTTATTATTTTAATATATCTATTATATTCTATGTATCAATTATATCCTATATGTATTTCTATTCTATTATATTCCAATAGGAATACTTCTTTATTCCTCTAAAAGAATATTATTCTACTCGGTGTCTGCGTAAAGTCTCAAATTATTTCAGGTTCTACATTTTGTCCAAATATATTCTGACTGAATAGGCATTGCCAGGGATATAGTATCAGTATTTAAACAGTAGTATAGCCCAAGGGATAGGTTAAAGAAAGGTCGGTCTACTGCTAATTCAAGCCTGAGACAGAAAATTCACAATGGGAATACTTTATGTGAGTTTGGAAAGGAGCATTTACTTGTTATTTCATGAAATAGGTTGGACTCGATGATCTCTAAGGTCTTTTCCAACCTTAGTGATTCTGTGATTCTGTGAAAGATACTTTTAGTGACATTCTTTAAGTGTCAATGGAGTTTCCAACACCATATTTTTTAAGGTTATTTTCAGGCAGATAAATAACTAAAAGAGATGACCTAAAAACATCTGATCATGTTTTGAAAAGGTTCCGTTTTTTCAGGGTGGGAACCACCAAAAAAAGTCCTCTTGGAACAAGAAAGCTCTCAGGAAGCAAAACTGATGTATTCTGCCTTTTTAGAGCTGTTATAGACTCACTGCTTGCCTTGGTCAACCAAACTTGGACCAAATTTTCCCGAGTGATGCTGGGCAGCTCTTGCTGCAAATAATGTCTTTTCATATGTCACCACTACACCACTTCTTTGGTTACTACCCAGCACAGAATTACCCAAATGTAGGGTTATCTCCAGCTGTCTGAATTCAGCTGCTGGTAACAATCCAGTTGCAGTTGTGGGAGCCAATGATTTGGAGTATTTTTCCTCAGGACAGGTTCATTTGAGGCAAGCTTAGCTATGCACAGTGTTTATATGTAGCATGTCCTTTGTGTCTCTACCCATAAACAACAAGGATGACCATGAACAGTCTCCTCCTTTTGAGTCCATGGAGATCTACCAAGGAGAAACTCCCTGAAACTCCCTGGCAATCTCTTTCCACTGATAACTTTTGAACTAGCAGAAACCAGGTAAAGGTTGAAGTTTGCTGAAAATTCAAAAGACCTGAGGCAGGAACTGGTGTCTCTTGTCAGGAAAATCCCATCTGGAACCTACTAGGGGGATTTTGTTACCTTTATCATGAAACTTCAGCTGCCTGGAGAGAGCCAGGGACAGGAAGCCAAGCTACATGACAAAAAATGAGTGAAGCAAGAGTTTGGGAAGGGAAATGAAACAGCTCTGAGAGTGATGCCAGCTCCAGCAGCTGCTGCACTCTGATACCTGTCCTTGTAGCCCGACCATCTGGGCACCAGTGTCAGATGCTCCCCCAAAGTCATCACAGTACACGGGTGACCTACTGGAAACGAAAAAACCTGGAAAACTCACAGTGTGTCAGAACATTTTCTCCAGGGAAGCACTTAACTGCCTTAACAAAAGGGTGGGCAAAGAGTGAGAGAGGGTTGCCTTGCTTTCCTACGGCATTTGGGGCTTTTCTTCTGGATTAAGACTTCAAAAACTGAAGGGCTATTTTTCAGAAAAGTTCAGCAACTGTTAAAAAAACACGAATTAACCAAGAACAAACTCTTCAGCTTCTTGAATAAGAAAAGAAAACCTGAAGTATCCTATAGTTCAGAAACAAGAAGAAAAGAAAAACGAAACCCCAAAATATTACCTTTCCTCATGAAAGTCTCTTCTATTCTAAGCTTCTCACATCTGAGGAGTCCAGATATGTGTCTCTTCTCTTTAGAGCACAAAGTTTCACACATTCAGCGCTGCTTCTCTCGTATTTCATGAAGTTTTTGAAGTAGAAAAAAAAAATTGGTAAAAAAGCTGTTGTGAATTGAAAATTTGAACAGGAAAAAAAAAGCAGATTCAGGTCAAGCTTTCATTTTGATTTCAACACGTTTTCATTTTTAAAACACTTCACCTTATAAATAGATTACATTTTGAAATGAAAGTTGCTTCAAAAATGAAAAACAAACACCCCCATTTAAGAAAATCTTAAAATATTTAAACAATTCAAAGTTCTATAAAAACTGAGAGTGAAGAAAATCAACAAAACTGATCCTTTCTTTTTGATGAGTATAATTACAAATATGGATAAATCAACAATTTCTGCTGAAATACATTTCAGAAAAATACCCAAACAGGTGTGATAGGCAAAGAAAAGATTAGCAATTATGTCTTGCTGAATATATTTGATTGAATAGAGGTAGCATTTCACTGTGAATCTCTCCAAAATGAACATCTAGAATTATTTGCATTGACAAACAACTGAACTGAGCCATTAGGTCTCAGCAATAAATGTGGTCTTGTACAAGCTCTTTAAATAACAAAAGATTTTTCTCCCTTAGATTCCATGCATATGAAGTAATTATGAAATGAATAGCATGTCTGACTCCTGCAGTGGGAGATAAATACTACGACAAAAAAACCACTCAGCCTGTCATAAGTTATACACCTTTCATCTTCTTTTCTTTCACTACAATATTGTATTTCCATAATTCTCTCTGACCCCAACATCATATTCCACTTTCCTATTTCTTTTGCTGCTGAGACATCTAATCAGACCTATCATTTATTGCCTTGCACCTCTCACGTGCTTGTCCTACTGTGTGCAAATCACTGTTGGATGTTTTTCCTTTAACAAAACTAAACCTTAGAAGTTTCTTGCATCTTCTAACAGATATTTAGACATAATAACTTGCTAGCCACAGATTGCACAGTATGTAACTAATACAAGACGCTGAGTATTTCTTAAATTAGGTGAGATCTGAAAACATGAAAAAGAGATCCTTTGCTCTTCTGCAGGGCTGGGGTTACATTTATGCTTGGGCCAGTGTCCCCATATCCTCTGATTCTGAGAATTTCATACATTTAGTGAATATAACAGTATTTAGATTCAGTTTCAGATATTAGTCAACACAATTATGCCTCATTTAATTTCACGCTGGCATGTCTTTTTCTTACTGAATTGGATAGCATAGAACAGAAATAATAAAAATGACCCATTAAATCATCCAGAGCAATCTTGTGCAGCTATCAGACATATGCAGCTTGATTTCCCTCCAACTTATCCTCCTCTTGAAAAGATGACTCCCAGTGATTTCAGTGTATTAATCTTGATTAGCACTCATTAGTTTAACACATCTTCTATTCAGTGTAATGTATTTAGCCATATCAGAACACAATTGCTGTCAGCTTTCCCCACAGACAAAAAGGAGAGAGAAGATTCACATCACCCCTTGGAGGCGGGGGTGTCTCCACGTTCTTTAGGGTGAGAAGAGCTCCCAAACCTCCACATGCATGGAATGTATTGGCGGTTTTCCATTCATTGACTAAAATAGGAATTTAGACATCCTGCTGACATGCATAAGCCTACATGGGGATGCCTAAATTTAGTTGTCTCCATTTTGTGCTGAATATTGGCAGGATTGGATGCGTGCTGTAGTCTCTCACTCTGTACACAGCTAGAGAGAAATGGATCCTCTTTTCAGATGGATACAAGGAAATCCACAAAGCTTGTCTCTGTAAATCTTCCCCAACTCCCTGAAGTTCATTTAATGAAAACAAAGGCCCATAGAGCTACTCTCAGATGTGAAGGAACTGACTTGGTTCAGTGCTGCACTTAATTGTTTCCTCAGTGCCGTGCCCCAGGCTGTGATGCAATCCTTACTGATGGACTACATTTCAAGCTGGATACTATATCAACAAAAGATAAGGGGTATCATGCAGAAAAAACAAGTTAAATTTAACGTGCATTCATTTTACCAACAAAGCCACTGTAAACTCTTCCTTTCTTTTGTTTCAGCTTTGTCACAAACAAGAAAAATGCAGATAAAATCAAAATTGATACCAAAGAGGAGAAAGATGATGCAAATTTGATGGAGCACAAAGCCACAGCCATTGGTATTTTGCTTTAGATTCCCAACAGTAATAATCTGTTTTGAACAAGATGATAATTTATGTGGAAGGAGAACTATGAAATGTGATAGAAAGTCAAGCTGAGTAACAAGAACTTGCCAGGGATATATGTGTGCACCATCACACTTGGGCGACTTTGATCTATATGTTTCTATCCAGTCCATTTTTGTGCCAAGCCCTATGAGAGGAGACACAAATAAGTTTTTCAGGTCTGAATCCTGAAAACAGCAAAGTGGGGATCCCATTTGTAGATATTGCCTCAAAGGAGTGATTCCCATCAATCCCAATGCCCAAGGAATAATTTAGATCATTCAAGGAACAGTGTGCTGCTGTCACTGGAAGGCTGAGCTATCACCCAGTTTTCACACCCTATAATGGAAGATTTATTGGTTGAATTAGAAATTTGTCCCATGTCTTTTTTTCCTGGCATGCAGTACAGCTTTGTTTGTTTTTTCCCTGATTTTTTATGGCTTGACAAGCCCAGCACTAAGAGACTTTTCAAGTTGTACAGAGCAAAAATTTATATCTATGATACTGCATGTGAAAAGATTAATGCCTTTTAATTTAACATGGAGGAACAATTCAGGTCTCCCAGGATTCATGGCTTTGCAGCAATGGCCTGGCAACTCTCATTTTTAACAATGATGCCTTAAAGCAACTCTGCTACTTCACAATGTCATATTAAATGATAAAGTGATTTCAAACACTAAGCACAAATCCAAACAGTGTGAGCAGCAAATTTTAATAGGGGTCAAGTGGTTTCATTTCAAGATTCACCCTGCATTAATTTATGTTAACTTTCTTATTTCAGTACAACTTGTAGAACTTCTGAGGCTGCTTGGTTCACAGCGATGGGGATTACTGAATAATCTGATGGAGTTAAAAGAATAATAAAAGCTACTAGCCTCCTAGAAGAGAGGGAGGAAAATGTCAGTTATATTAACATTAAATACTACCAAATACAAGGGATCTCTTGAATTTCAATATCTCCATTTTACTAGGCAAAAAAATACCTCTCACCTCATTGTGCCCAGGGAATGGTTTTCTGGGAGGTGAATTGCATGCTAGTGTAAGAATGAGAAGGAAATATTTTGAAGCAATAAACCACTACTCCTGTCCATCCAAGAATTCTTTCTGCAGTGCAGGCTATGATTGTATTTAACTCGGAGTGGAAATGCTGATGTGTTCTGCTCTCAGCGTAACCACCACTGCTTTGCTCACCTCCTTATGATTTTCCTGTGCTGCATCCCTTTGGAAGGCTCAAATGAAACATTGACTCTGTTTCGTGGTTCTTCCAGTTAATCCTAATGAAGGATCATCTACTGTGGTCTTTCCCTCTGTAGCAGAGACAAATTGCTTAGAACCGCTTTTATCCCAGGCTATTCCAGCCTTCATGGGCACACTTTCAAGTGTTTATTCCCCAATTTTCTGTGAAAATTAACCAAACTGCCTTCTTGTCTCATTGTTCCAAAGAGAAATGACTTCCTGTGTGAGAAATATCTGCTTACTTCAGAAGTTAGACAGCTTGTGTTCCCTTATTAGTGCAGAGATGTGCTGTACAGGATCTTTCTTCCTGCTGTGCCTAATTTCTGAATCCAAGGGGTATTATTAAGAAGGAGGAGCAGAAAAGATTAGGTGTGCTTTCATCTAGTACCCAAATGGTGCCAGTTCTCATTAGAAAGAAGCAAACATTTTCAAGAGAATTTCTCTTGATGGCTCCCCCTAAATCTTTGATCAAAGGTCTCAGAATTAAACTGATTCTGTGAACATCCATCTATTTGACGTGCAAATTGTGCACTTAAAACAAAAAAAATGGTTTTAAGCCTTGTACTTGTCAGCTCAGTATAACACTTCATTCTTTCTGAACCCATTTGAAAGAACCTTGAATATGACACAATGCATTTGAATTTACTTAAATATTCCATTCAATTGGCGCAGTAGCACGGTAAGCTAATGACATTGCAATTAATGAAAAATACCATTTCTACAGAAATTAATTGGTTTCCAATTCTTAACTGTATTTAATTAAATTACTACTTCCATGCAGCTCTCTTATTTGTTCAAGAAAATTGCCTCGTACATTGCAAGGATACAGTTTAAACTGTATTTTTTAATACAATTTACGTATATTCTGATATAACCCACTATTTCAAGCACAAGCATGTACTGTTACCTATGTCCAGGATCCAGCTCATCCACAAATTGTCCTACCTGAAACCCTCAGAAAGAGGAAATATTCAAGTGGAAAACCAGATACATTCCAATGCAACAGTTACTAATTGGAAAGGATGGTCAGACCTTTCCTCTCTGCCAACCTCTAGATCTACTTTGTCTCTGGATCTGGTCCCTAAAAATGGGTGTTAGACTTGATTAGGAGCATTTTGCATCATCTGGATCTCAGCTGGATAAAAACAAGTCTTTTCCAGAGAGTCTTCACAACCTGTGGCAAGGATGGGAAAAAGACTTTCTTTTCTTCCTACGTTAAAAGCATAGATCCTAGAGAGCAGCAAAACAAATCCCACCCTTCTCGCTGCTGACATTTTATTTTTCAATTTACAAAAATCAAGTAGCATTTTAAAGCATTTTTCTGGGAGGAATTTTACCATTAAAAAAAAAAAATCAGCAATAAATTATGTCCTGGAAACTGGATGAAACAATGAGAAAAATCCAGTTCCTGCACCAGTCTCATCCAGTTCTTCTGTTAAGTACAGATCTTCATGTAACTGAGCATGTATCAGACAAACTAACTAGTAAACCTGCAATAAAATGCCTGACCCAAACTCTGTCATAATAAATTCAGCACTGCAGAACTACCTCTGATTCCAAGCATAACAAGCAAGCTCATAAAGGCAAACCTCTGAGGCTAAAAGCATTTAAACTTGAAGGTCATATTTTAAAAGCTCTTAATCAGTTTGTGGGGACCTGGTTTATGACCTTTATCTTGAAATTTTAAATAATCTTAGTACTTACAGCACAGATTATTCCATAAAATAGTCTGGGATTGTTAGTAGTGGATCATGAATACATGATGTTCACATTGATTATCTCCACTCAATCAGATGCATTCATTCTGTTCATTTTTGTTTCTTCAAGTTTCTGCTTCAGGGAGCCATGCTCAAGAGAAATTAAATGGGAAAGGTTTCTAGTGTAAGAACTGGTCATCCTAAAGGAAGGCCAGCAAAGCTGGCACTTGGAAGTGTAAAGAACATTATCCTTTTTACCATGGGATTAGAGTCTCTCAGCTGAAGAAATCCTCAGTGAAACAAAAAGTGAAGACTATTGAAAAACCTTACAGAAACCAGAAAACAGCTAAATGACTGACAGATATTTGAGTTTTTGATATAAAGTGTTGTTGCAAATATCCCCAGACAGAAGAGTACTTAACCATACCAAAATGCTGTGGCTAGCTATTATTTTGTCAAAAACATACAAAATCTAGAAGAATTAAAATGGACCATGTTGCCTTTATCATTTGCTGAAATTCCATTACTGAAACTTGACAATCTAAAAGAGCCAGATACTGAAAAATGCTTCATACTGTGCACTAATAGAGTAGAAAAGACCTTGCTGTACAGGACTTTGCAGATACTATTCGAATTTTTAGGATTATTTCTTGTTAACAATTTCTAATGCTCTGAAAATTACTTCTAATATGACAAAGAAAAGCAGCCCGTTTATCCACGTATGTGAAAGTGCAAAAAGGAGGCATGTGTTCACTTGAAAAAACCCCAAATATTGGGGTTCACACGTTCAGAAGATCAAGGAACATCACTAACAACTCACACAATGAGACCAGTACGTCAGATGGGAACTGTAACATTACGTTTCCCAATGCATAGGGCTGCTAATCATCAAAACCACGTTCATGCAGTGACCCCTTCATGTAGCACCACCTTCACACACAGACAGGATCACCATCCTGAAAGACCTAAACCCATCATCAGTGGCTCTTAAATAATGTCCCTGATCTGCATGGAGTGTAGAGGATGGATGACATCCTTTTCAGGCTGTCTCTTCATCATGATCCAACCACCAAACCAGGACCAGTTCACTGGCTGCATCTGCAAACCTCACCCTGGTTCTGTGGTGGAATCCCACACCTGATGTGTTATAAAAAGCTGCGTGGGAGGTGTACACACTTCAGGATAAATATGAATAACAACATGTACAGAAGCAGAATTCAGAAAGACCCTATGTCGTTTCTTCTATGTTGTAAGAAACAATCTTTTGAGGCTGCTGAAGTGCACTTTTCTTCTGTTGGTTTCATGCCCTGTTTATGAGTGAAAGCTGTTTGGTTGAAGTGTGACAGTTATATTTGTAATGCTGTGTATCCATCTAAACAGTAATCTGAAGATTATGACACATTATGTGAAAATAACCTTGTTTCTGTGTGCAAAAACGGAGCAGTGATTTTGCAGATTACTCCTGATATTTTTGTGGAACATAAGCCTCACATCTGTCTGACATTTGTGCTGAAAGCAGAGTGAAGAGAGAGTCAGAAAGCAAAGCTGTGTAGATGTCAAGTGTCCTGTCTGCAACCAAATTCTACATCTGCAGTCAAAACTGCTTCAACTTTGACTTCTAAATGTGAACAAAGACCTGTTCATTCAGAGAGAGAAAATGTACAGTTGCCTGCTAAAATTCTCCATTAATTTCAAGTAGTAGATACATTTGGGAAGAAACTTTTTCTTTCCCCATGGAACAAAGCAAATAAAAGTATTTGAAGAGAATTATCTGCTATTAATTATTCAGTGAGCTGGACTGTTGTAGGGATATGCCAGTATATTTGGGGTTTGGAGAAAACAGCTCTGTAGTTACACCACTTATACTTGGTCAAATCAAACAGGGAGAGAGAGTGCACTCAAATCAAGTAACATTTTAGAGAAGATGATCAAGGGATTCTTCCTTTGGGTGATTTTGAATGTTTGGTCATGGTTCTGATTGAGACCTACTTTAATTGCAATAAGAGATTCCCCCCCCAACCTTTGGGGTTTTTTGGTAGAGGGGAACTGAATTGTGCATAATTCCTCTGGACACATCATCGAGGCCACTCAGTTCACATGATGACAAACCACAAACAGCTCAGCATTGTGCAATTTGTCTCCTGAGAGCCATTAACCAGTGATCTAGATGGACAGTCTTTTATGAGAATCCACCTAAGACTGATTGTCTCTAAGAGTTCTTTAAAATAATCTTTTGTAGTTCTCTTCGTATTTCTCGGAACAGTAAAAAACCATTTGTCTTTGATTCAGTTTCTTCCATTCAAATTACACTTCAAATTACAAATTTGAGACACTAAGAAAATTGCTACTTATAGTGCTGTGTAAAAAATGACTCTGACGTTTTTGATTTTAACAAGCATTTAGATAAATGTTATATTTAGGACAAAAAGTACCCAGACAAAAGTCACTGACCTCTCAAAGTAAAACATATTGTTAAAAACACTGCAGTGTCCTTGCTAGCAAGGCAAATGACCCAAGGCAAATTTTTTCCATAGCCTGTATACTTGGAGATCTTTGCTTATCAGGGCAGAAAGATAACCAGTGGTGACTTTGAGCTACTGCTGACTGATTGAATCACAATGATCTGTACTCTAGCTGGAGATCTGTATTTTAACTGTACAACAAAACAAACTGCAGACACAGAACAAAAATTGTCTTCACTCCCCCTCTGTGTTATTATACAGGAAGCAAATCTAGAGTCACTTAGGCGCCATATCTTACTACATGGTTATGCTGAGCAGGCACTACAAAAGATGTGCTGTGTCAAGGTCTAGTCCATTAATCTCTTGTAGATCCTTACATAGTGCAGGAAAAAAATCTCTAGCATCGAGAAAGAGCGTGGCATTTGCTATGTTTGCAGCAAACTGGAGGGCTGTGGAGAAGGACTCCGCATCGGGAACTACAGTGACAGGACAAGGGGGAATGGCTTAACACTGAAATAAGGGAAATTTAGGTTCAATATACGGAAGAAATTCTTCCCTGTGAGGGTGGTGAGGCCCAGAGAAGCTGTGGCTGCCCCATCCCTGGAAGCGTTCAAGGCCAGGCTGGACATGACTTGGAACAACCTGATCTAGTGGAAGGTGTCCCTTCTCATGGCAGGGGGTGGAATTAATCATCTTTGAGTTCCCTTCCAGTCCAACCCAAACCATTCTGTAATTCTATGATTTAGGTGATCCTTTAGGGTTTTTTACTTCTGTGAAGCTGGTTGGGCTGATGTTCCAAAATGTAAGATCTATTCGTACCAAGAGAGCACAGTTTTCATAGCACAGAGATGCTCTGTACAAAGACTGGGACCTGGCTGTGCCAGGTGAGGTACAGACGGGAAAAAAGGAAATCCCTGTCCCAGTCTGCCCAGTACACAAGTGAAAAGAAATAATGCTCATGGCTCTTCTCCTGATCTAGATAGGAACTGTCATGAAGGAACGGTTGAGAAGTAAGGAGAACTTATTAAAATAATGTGGAGGATAAAGACTTCACTTCCCATTACAGCTCTGCCTGTGTGGAAACCCTGAAGCCTGTGATCCCTAGAAAGGGAGTTTACTTAGTACATATTTTCAGTCAAGTTAATGTGATTTATACCAATTCTTTTAAGTCAATATTCCTTTCTATTTTTGGGCTTGTTTTTCATCATTTCCCTGACTTCTCCCTGTTATGTTATTTTCTGACTGTTCCTAAGAGTGCCAAAAATAATGTCCTGAAATTTTTTTGTCCTGCTGCATAATGCTTCTTCCAGTGAATCAGGCACTCGTACTTCCCTGGTTATGCATTCTGACCATTTTTGTGTCTCCAGACCCTCCCAAAAAACTGCGTGTTGAGCTCCAGAAAGCCAAGAATATCTTACCCTCCCCTAAACTGACTTCATGATGCTCCCAGCGTGGTGTTTCTATAGGAAACACCCGGAAATCAAAGTATGTTCTAATCCTTACTGTGAAAGGGAGGATAGAAGAACATACACTTCTATGTTGGACTGACCTCTCTCCATTGTCTCAGGCCCATCCAGATGGGCATCCATAATTTAGTTAATGTTTTCTTGCTTAAAAAATTGCTAACAAATTTAAATACAATCATTACCTTGCAAGAAAGCACCTTTCCATACACCTCCAATTTTCATGCATAAACTGACTGATCTTCCAGAGAAACTGTAAGAATTTATTGCTCTTCAAATGCTTTACAACTTCATGAGAACGTTTTATTCACATAAAGTCATCACTGCCTGCTGTTCCTACTTTACACTTGGCTTACTTACACCGTAGTTACCAAAATGTTGGGTTTAGAGGATTTTTTTGTATACGAACAAGTGATATACAAGAAAGAAAGCCCGTGAGTTTAGGCACCTGCAGATAGAGATAATTAGGAAGTACTGTGCTCACTAAAATTAAATTATAGAACCTGACTAAACTATGTACCATCATTTGAAACAAATTAATTCATTATCTGCCTGTCTTTGATTTAATACATTCCATTACAATTTCTGTGTGTAAACCTTTCTCATGTTTTATACATTCTGCAAATTCTTATTTTTTTATTAACACAAACACCCATTCTGTAAAGGATTTCTATGCTTCTTAGTGTTTCTGGAATAATTATGTTGTCTGCTGGAGAAATAAAACGACAGTTTTGAATTTAAAGCTAGAAGAGTTTCTCAGATAATTTCTGTACTGTGTTCTGAATAGATATATATACACATACCTCCTGAATACATATATATATATATATAAATGCATATATATATGCACCTGCTGGCAGCTTTTATCATCCCATGCCAAAATGAGAGTTTCAGTACGTAACACTTTATGGGACAGGCAAAAACAGTGGGTCAGAGTCAAGACCAAAGAAGGGAGCTCAGTATGCAGGAAAATAAGGAGGAATAATTAGAAGATAGGATGACTGTTGATAATCATTGATGTTTTCCAGCGGGATGGAGCTTCCTGGAGCAGATTAGGGGATGTTAGGGCTCAGACTTTTCTCTGACAGCTCATTTTGTTTATCATCTCTTAGCCACAGACAAAACCTACCATATGGAGAGGGTAGCAGCATTACGTAAAAAAGACAAACAAAGGCCTTTATAAAGAGCTGATATAATGCTCCAAAACCCTAATTGCTATGAACAACATAATGTAGATTCTTTATTTACTCTGTTTCAGCATGTCCGCACAATGTTTACAAACAGTATTTCCACTCAGTTTACTATAGGGACACACACCAAAAAAAACCCCACCAAACACAAAAACCCACCACAAAAAAAACCCCACATTTAAATATATATATAAATATATATAAAAATACATGTATGTAATTTCCTGCTTTGACTATCAGTAGCAAAAGTAGCAGTACGGCAGTCAGAGCTTTATGAGGTGATGGACTGGATTCATGAGTAAAGCAAAAGAGAAAAAGAAGGCATGAGGGTTAAGCAGGCTGAGTAATCTCCCACCATGGGGCCACTTTGCCAGGGAAAATCACAAGTCAGCAAATAAAACAAGAAGCCAAGCTCTTACTTGGTGCACTCAGTATTGGTCCCCAGGTTACTTATCCTACAAAGCTTGCAGGCACTGAAGACTTGACTCAGAATTTTTTTCTTTTTCCACGTGTAATTCACTCGTGCACTGTGCTGAAAAGGATCCTTTTATGACAGATAAAACCAGGTAGGCACAGTGAGATGGTTGTAAAGGGGGCACGAGGAACCCACTTGGCTCTCCAGATGTTACAAACTCCTGCTCTGAGCTGCCCCAATGTCCAGTTGCAGGTTTGAGGCTTAAACTATTCACTCACTTTAACACAGTCTTGTGAGGGCGATGGATGGAATTTGCTAAACATATTTGTTAAACCATATACTGATTGCTGCTTTTGTACTCCCAGAGTCATCACTTTATTTTAAGCACCTCCCAACACATCTTCAGACACAGAAACATTGTTACCTACCTGACCATGGGGTTTGTCTTTGGGCTCTGTGTCTCTTGGCAGTATTTCAGCTGCCATCAGCAAGAGAGCTAAACAAAAAAAGACAACTGAGAAACCCCAAACAAACCAAACCTGTAAAGGATTAGGGGAAAACCACAGTGAGAATGAGAGTTGCGTCTGAGAGCTGAAGAACCTTATTGAATCAGAGCCCTCATGCCTCTGTGGCTACAGACTCAAACATCATCTGGGGCAAGCTGCTGACTTTCAGATGCCAGGACCTCTCCCACTGCAGAATCATTGAATCATAGAACAGAGCTCATCTTGTTCCAGCAGCCTGCCACAGGCAAGGACACCTTCCACAATCCCAGGTAGCTCAGAGCCAAATCCCAATGTATCACACCCTTTGCTGAGTTCTCAGTCCTATTATGCTGCTATTAAACTCTCTCTAGAAATCTCTCCAGGCGTCAGTAAAAAACTTATCCTGCAAAAAAAACTTATCCTACAAAAAACTTATCCTGTAGAATAAGATATATCTTATACTCATGGGGAATAAAATCTAAAACAATCACTCAAGGGACAACCCAAAGTCCTCACTCCTACCCCTGGAAGTGCTCAAGGCCAGGTTGAACAGGGCTCTGAGCAACCTGGGCTAGTGGCAGAAGTCCCTGCCCATGGCAGGGCATTGGAACAAGATGATTTTTATGGTCCCTTCCAACACAAACCATTCTATGATTCTGTGATTTTGATTTTGTTTGGTAAGTGAGAGAGAGAAGTGCTCTGGGTTTGAAGGTCATACATGGAATTTAAGATTGTTAAGATTGGTCCAAGTTTCGTGTTTATTTTGCAGCTGAGTTTAGTAAAGCACCTCCTGAAACATCCTTCCCATTGCAAACCCTGGTTTTGTCTTCAATGTTACTACATGCAGAAGCAGAAGCTTATGGTGGTTAACTCTCTTCTATAGGAACAAAGGCGGCAGCAGCAGAACATTAAAATCTCATTTACAAACCAGTCAATTACAAGTTGTGTTAACACAGCAAAGTCAGGACATGCAAATCAAAGCTGTTTGTTAGGAATCTACAGGAAGGATTTAAAATAGAGTGGTACTATTTAAAATCCATTTTTGGATATGTTAATATTTTATTAGGAATGTAAATTTATATTAGGCTGTGCAAACCTTTTTTTCATGTTATGTAAATTCATTTTAAGATATATTAATTTAGTTCCTGACATCGATCATTAGCACATCTTTTAAAAGTCTAATGTTAAAAACAATAGTTTAAAAACTTCATCGTTACATGCAAGGTTTGATTTTACAACTCAAAGACAAAGATTATATAAATGAAACATTTGTAAAACAAGCCTATTTAGCAAGGAAATAATACACTTGACACTACGCTGTTCTGTATCAATCACAAATGTGATCATTCTGAACATTTTGCATTTACTCTCTTGTCTCTTTGTTGGATACTTTTGAAACTGTTACTTCAAAGCAGTGTTTATAAAGCAAGTTTTAATAAAGTTTTTAATTCCTCCTTTTTTTTCATTTTTTTCCTTGGTAAGACCTGGCTGTAAACCATCAGTTCTGATCCCATGCTACACAGGCTGCCTGGGAGAAATAGCCTCAAACTCTGGGGGTAGAATATACTCAGATGAAGTTTCATCGTGCTGTTCAAGCAGAGCATTTCTAAAGGTGCCAGGCACTCACAGCTGTGGAAGTAAAACCTCAAAGATTTTGCTGCACTGAACATTTACCTTTGTACCTCTAAGAATTATCCCAGTTGGAAGAGTAGGTACCTTCTCTGGACCCACTGAATCTCAGACTAAATTTAAGTTTATTCCCTTTTCAGCACTGGGAATGCTAAAATGCTAACAAAACATCTCCTTTCTCCTACTTTGCTCCAAGGTAAGTGTCTTAAAATTTAGGGGCTTTGAGATTCTTTCTCTTTCTCATTTTGTTTTCAGTGTGGTGAGGTCAGGTAATTTTTTCCACTTTTTCTCTTTACTTGAACAGTTATTTGCTTGCCCCCAAAGAGCAGAGAGGTGGCTACTCAATGAAACTTGCACTGAAGTTTTAAGAGTTGTACTAGTAAGGCAAGAAAAGATATGTTAATGACCTATCAAGTCAGTTTAGAAAAGACAGAGTCACGTTTTACAACAGAAATAACTCTCACAGTACCAAAGATCCAAATACTCTAAACTTCGGAAAGTTCATCTTTGAAATTAGAGGTTTTCCCTAGAGCCAGTTCTCTACTTTTCAAATCAAGTTATATAAAGAGTCATTCTAGACGAGATACAAGCCTGAGAAAAATGTTGTGCAGTTCAGTCAGACACTCAAATCACTCATCAGATTACATGGATGGAAGTAAAACTCGGGGACTAAATGGTCACATTCAGTTGATGTTTCAACCATGCCATGACACACAAGGCTTTTCCCCAAACTCTTTGCACCTCTCAGGACAAAAATTGCTTGAGAAATTGTACAAGACTACATACAAGGAAAACATTCATAACTTAGACTTAATGATGGAAGTAATTAAATCCTACTTTTCAATCTGTAGAAAGTTTTGTCTTTTGAGTCTGAGTTTGATCTAACAGTTTTCCTTTCATTTGGGATTTCTCTCAGCTCTATGCTGCTTTTCTGCAAATGTTAGCCTGTTTTTAATAATTATAGATACATTTCAGCTCTTCAGTCACAGGAAAAGTTACTGGAATATCCAAAAAGGAGAAAGCAGAAGCCCCCAGGCCTCCTCAGTTGTCACCATCTCTAAGGAACCACAAGTCACAACCTACAGCAAAAGAAGTGCTTGTCAAAAAAAGGTGGGGGATCATTAATTCTGGATAGTCACTAAAGAGGCAATGACTTATTCATGGGAAGCTCTTCTGAGAATTCAATGTGCCCAAATGGCAAAGAGACTTGTCAAGCTTGTTACCTGGGGGATAAAGGCTGCTGTCAGCTCTTTGTAGCAGAGCTCAGGTTGCAGTAAATTGGCACTGACCTGATCTCGGGGATCCGGTTTATTTAACGGGTGGAGAAGCCACTTTCTTCATTTCCAGATGAAGCTGAAAAAAGCCTGCATGTGTTTCCACTGATCATTGTCCCACTAACAAAAAAAATCAAAACATCTCTCCTGCCCATTACCACATCCAACCACTCAAGCAATCCCTCTCTCTCCTGTAAATCAGCAGCAGATCCAGCCGGGACTCTCCATCCCCATTCCCAGGGACCAGCCACTCCCCAGCTTTCCCTTCACTGTCAGTCTCCTAATACAAACCAGCAACACAACTGCTTACATGGGCACCCTTCACATCGAATGAGCTGCTCTCAGGACAAGCCACTTCAATTTTGTTGCCAGGTCAAGGAGGTACTGATGTGATAAAACAGCCTCATTGGGTCTTGCTTGATCTAAGAATTTGATCTCTTCTTTGTCACTTTCCCATCCAATTAACCTCTTCCTAATGATTGGGGTTCAAGCAGTGATTTTTCACCTAACAGCAAAAAAGCGTGTTCATATTCATGAGCAAAGTGGCTGCCATGAGTGAGATTGGATTTATTAAACCAGTCCATACGACCGTGGCTGCAAGGGGTGGAATCAGCACTTCATCTGTCAGAGTTTGCTCCAGGACCAGAGCGCGGCACTGGGGACTCCTCAAAGCTGATTTGTACAGTGTTAACTATGGCTGTATGAAGAGAAAGATCAGCCTTTATTTCCCATAAAGGTGTCTCCTTTGATGAAAATGTACACTTTAAGGGAGGGGGGGAAAACCAGGACAGGGCCACCAAGTGCTATTCCTTAATGCTGAAATGATGGAGCTTAAGCTTAAAAAAAGGTGACAGAGCAGCAGTCAATGTTTGGCTGTGGACTGCAGGTGTTCAGACTTATATTTGGATTGTATTTTGGACTCAGTTCTTTTTTCCCATTTATTTGCCTTCGTTGCTTCTCTACCTCAAGCCTGCTCATTTTCATTCTCTTGCAGACAACCCATTAGCACAGAAGTAAAAATGTATCTCATAAAACGCATATAGAATATAAATCAAATGAATGCATCCCTATAAGAAGTTGAGAACAGCACCAGAGAAAACACCAAGGGAAAAGGGAGCACTGAGGATGCAGCTGACAAGGAAAATACTTGCTGTACAATGACCATTTCAAGATGGGGAACAAG
This sequence comes from Pitta sordida, assembly GCA_013390025.1. NCBI lineage: Eukaryota > Metazoa > Chordata > Aves > Passeriformes > Pittidae > Pitta > Pitta sordida. The sequence goes on from WEKX01004735.1 coordinate 362,554, forward strand.
CCCTGTCCTCCTCACCACTCATTTTCTGTAGCGGAGCGCTCACAAAGAAGTATTAAAAGTGCAAAAAGTTTCCAAAGACTAAAAAGCACTGTTCCAGCTTGGTTTAAAATAAAGGGTCTGTGGGCTGCTTCTGCCCTAGAAGAAAATATCTTTCATGATTTAGACTTAAACAAAGTTTCTCGAACTCTAAATTTGAAACAGCACATTTAAAGGCAGGTGGGTGGAAGGCTGTGGAGGTGGGAAAGTGAAAAGACAAAGGGAAGAGAGCAGGGGAGAGCTCTTGGGAATCTGTTCACTGAAAGCTCTCAGAAATTTTTTGAAGTTGAGAAGATATTATGTTAATCTAAATTCTAATTGCTAGGCAATAAACAACACCCACCCGCTGACTAAATGTCAGGACCAAACTTGTCGCTAAATCTGCTTTGAAACAATGTCAGTCATATTATCACAAACAGATTGAACCCTTTCTTTCAATGTTAAGATAAAAATAATTCAGGATTTTTAATTACCCTAAGTTAGAGACCTCAGGTACTTACAACAACAAAAAAACAAAACCCTGAACAACCTAGCAGTAGGCGGTAGTTAATTGTGAGAGACCTGTAGTAAGTAGTGAATGTTTGGGAGCCAATTATTAAATAAAAAATGCACAACTGCATCCATGTGATGGCTGTGGATGTGCAGCACCTCAGCAACCACATGCCCGCACAGCAGCGGGTGATACCATGGTGAAGTCTCCCTGGGGCACATTTCCCACCCAGAATACCGGAGGGGAGGAGGGCCAGGCACCCTCTTTGTGGGCAGAAGTTTGCATTTCCATCCACAGGCAGATGTTGGAGCATGTGCCAACAGGAGGCTTTGGCCATGCAGTGAATGCCTGCACACCTTGGACAGCTCAGGTGTTGGATGAAGGCTTGAGCATTTGGCAACTGCTGGTATCACTAGATGTGTGCAAAACAAGATCACACTTTACTGACAATGTTTGAAGTTAATGGTTTGCCCATTATTGATAACACATCAGGCTGAAAGAGCTCCTAGGGATTTACAGTGTCTCATCTGCAAGCAGGACGGTCTCCACACACAAGGATATACTGCTAACAAAACTCCCCACACATGCCACTGAGTTTCACTCTACTTGAAAAACACATTGTGCCTTTATTTAAATAATCCTCTTTCCACGCAAATACAACTCCTCTGAGAGAGGAGCAAGCACAGTAGATTTTAAACAGGCTATTCAATATTTTCCTAAAAAGTAAAATTCTCAAATTATTTAAAGGCCATGGGACTTACGTACCCAGGTGCATCAAACCCATGAGAATTTGAATAAAAATACATCACTGAGCTTTTCCTGTGCCTTTACTGAATGCGAATGAGAACGTGATTTAACACAAACACCATAAAACCGCATGGCCAGTAACCGTCAGGAAACAACAACTTGAGCTTGCAAGAGCCATTTAGTGTTGTGCAGCTGAGTCACACCTGTCTGGAGGATAAATGGAATTACGATTTATCATACAGAATTAGGAGCTACAGGCTTTTTATGGAGCAAAAGGACAACCCAGCAGTGACAAAGCCAGGTTTGGACTTGGGAAAACTGAATTCATCTCTGCTCAACTCCAGAGCTCGGAGTAGATTGTGCAAGCTTAGCCAGTTTTGGCTAAGTGAAATTAAGTGAATTAATTAAGTGATTAAGTGAAACCTGTATGCAGGAGGACAGTATCCCTGTGGGAAGACAATGTGAAGTAGTTACTTCACTTTTAATTCATGTTCTAAAAGATAAAAGACATGAGCAATATCTGTTAGGTTATTTTTGTAATAACCAGTTAAGCCATTATCCATCGCTGAACTGGAAGTTACCTTTAAAAGCTTTTATGCCCTTAGGATAAACAAAACGAAATAAAATGGTAAAAAAATTCACCACTAAAGTCAATCAATTGACAGGTGGAGGGGAAACATATTTACAACAATGTATTTGAGAAAGCTCATGGAAACGTGCACTTCTGTTTTATTTTGGACAGTGACATGTAATCTGTTACAGCTCCCAAGAGATATTTAAATATCATCCAGCAGAAGTGTGGAGAAAAGCAGATAGTCAAAGAAAGCAGATGTTAAACTGAGATCTGGAATGTTCTGAGCCACAAATCTAATAAAGAAAGGAAACTCGTGAAAAGTAATCGAGCTGCAGCAGGAACACTTGAAAAGCAATGACAATTATGTGCTCCCAGAGCAGCAGAAGGTAAAAGTACAAAACGAAGTTTGAAGTTAGTAATAGTAAAGGTTGTTGGAAACAGTGTGGTTATTTCCTTCAATTTCAGTCCCAGCTGAAGTTATTTTTCTATTTGTAAAAGATACTTGGTTTGTTATGAGACATTTCTCATGTTTATAGATCTCTCACTAGAAGCTGAAGAGTTTAGCTTTCTAAAGAGAAATGTATATAACCTTGGAGTTTTCAAGATAACTGTCTTTATATTACACACATTAGGGATGAATTTATGCACTTAAAAGCACAAAGTGCCTAAAGATGCAGACAGAGGTTTCCAGATTGCTCCCACTGATTTCAATAACCACACATTTATCAGCAGTGTTGGCTACCTCATTTCTTTTATAAGTTCAGCCCAACAACTTAGTATTGCTTTTAAAGACTCATTATTTTCTATGCTGAAAATAATTCTTACCCAAAGACTATGTTGCTTTTCTCAGCATACACAGGAGACATCCCTCACTTCCTGCACCATTCTGGTTCTAAAAGAGGCAGGAACAGCATGACAAAAGGAATATTGCTGAAATGTGTATCAAACAACCCTGGAACGGCTAATTCCAGGTGCATAGTAGGGCTTGAAAGTTGGCAGGGAGCATCTTTGATTCTCCAGAGTGGAATATGTTTTCACACACAGGGTGATGCAGTGGGTCCTACAAGCACAGACCCAGGAGCCATGAACTTCCACTCTGTATCAAGTTAGACACATCAAAAAAAATCAAAGCCTTATTATTCTCTAAGTATCCGTCCCGGTGCCTGGCTAGTAAAGTATTCCATAATTTATTACAGAGGGGTGACCAAGGGCTGTTCATACACCAGAACATTCCACCTTTGTAGTCTCTGCCTGCTTCAGCCTACGTGAAAACTTTTTGTATTTACACCCTGTGAAGTGAACAGGTCATGAATAGTTCCCAGACTTTCACAACAGTCTCATTCCCCTTCTGAAGACAGTGAAGATTGACTAATGTTGGAGAAATAAAGGGAGTCAAATGCCTTCACTTTCTTGCAGTAAAAGCATCGCAAAGCAGCTGTGGGGAGCTCATTGAGGAAATCAGGTGGAACACACAAAGCCCTTAAAGTTCATAGGCCTGAGCTTAAGCCAGGAGGGTTCCCTCCTTCTCCAAGAGAGTGCATGAATCCTGGGATGAGGAGTGAAACCTCTTAGCTTTGCACAGGATACTTCCTGCTAACAGACTAACGGGTTCATGGATGCAAGACCAGAAAGTGACACTTCTAAGATTACTTTCCAAATTTTGCATCCAAGAATTGTGAAGGGAGTGCAAATAGCATGCACTCTCAGGGTTTTTGGTGAATAAAGCAAGTGTCCCATGTGATAAGACTGAATTTTTACAAGGGGGTTGCATCAACTTCTGTCTTGAAGATCTAATCCTCCTCACTTCAAGGTTTGCTTTAAGTACTTCATTTAAAATTTTGTTTCTGTTCTACATTACTTGAAAAGATGAGGACTGGCATCCTTAGCATACACTTGATCATTAGTAAATTATTAAATGATGAACAGGAAGGTACCGAAATGCCTAACCAGTGTATCTATTCTGTTTGCAGCTTCTGCTACTTCAATATTACGAGATAATAATAGTGGAGTCGTTGAGGCATGTTTCAGCTCTTTGAAACTCACAACTACACGCTGCTATGGAGGCATAGAGCTTACTCGATCTTAAAATAGGAAGACACATTGCTCTGACTGGGAATAGTAAAATCAATCATCACAGAAAGGATTAAAATACAAAGACTCTTAGTACTCCCAGTTCAGGTCATTGGCTACTCCCTGAATGGGTCAAGGACTATTTAGAGTTTTTTGTTTGGCTACTTGGGGGTTTTTTTACCATTATTGCACACTCCAAATTTTGGCTACTGCACCAAGCTGTACTTTCTGGCTTCCATTAGACATAACTACTTTCAGTGTTTATGCAATAATAGTTTAAAGTGTATCTTTATGCCAATTCGCATTGCCAGCTCATTTTTTTTACTTTATTTTCAGCTACTCCGTGAAAAACATTAAGATATTTTGTAATGAGAAAAAAGGATTTCAGAATATGAAGCTGCTGTACAGCCTGGATTCAAAACAACCTCCCACCACAGTACACCAAAGTGAAGCCCTCAGAGACTCAATTTGGGAATGTGGAAGAGAGAATAAAGAGAAGAGGAAGCTGGAACAACACGAGCTTGCAGGAAGAAGTAAGTTCAGATATATTTAATATCCAGTAATTAATTAGCAATTTAATCTGTTCTGATTCCACTTAAACCAGAATTCAAGAGTTACTCCACTAGTTTAGCAATGGCACCATTTCAGTCACTGGAAAGGGACACAGAAGAAACAAAAATAGGTTTTCCAGACCTATGTGAGCTACTGTATTATGCAAGATCTGCTTTATACAATTTTCACACTCACATCTTTTAATTCTGATAGCTGTGACCAGAAATCCCTGAAACTGAATATTTCTTTTGCATTATCCTTTTCTGGAAGTATTAAGCACTTGCATTTCCATATTGATGCTTATTTTTTGTTATCACCATCAATTACGGCTTGGCACCGAGCTTATGGTAATTCTGTTGATTGCAGATTTTTGCATTTACAGATTATTTAATTGCACTTGGTGATTACTGGTTGGAACAGGGCCGTGACTGCTCTCCCACTGGCTGAGGCTGCCCCACACACAGGTTCTCTCAGTGACTTGTCCCCTAGGATGTTGTTGGGGTACACAGATACTCCCTCCCTGCCATGCTCCTCCATCCAAAGGCCACGTTTAGTGCATATTATCTCAGCTACGACTCTTTACTATCAAGGTTCAAAGAAATAAATAGTGCTGATAAATGAAAAGGCCATAGATAAAGGACCAAAACTAAAATACTGGGGGGAAAAAAAGCATCGCCGCGTGTTTTTTTTAACTTATCTCCCTTTTATCCATTAAACACCAACACACAAAAAAAAAAAACCCTTCAGCTTTTCAATATGCCTGTTTAAATGAGCTATTTTGTGTTTCAGTTTCTTCCCTGTATTTCTTGCTGTTCACATTATTTTTAGAAAAATTCTGGGAAGCTTTTAAATGAACATTTTAACTGCTCACATGTGTCCCTCTTTGGTACTGCCTCCAGCAAACCTAAGCTTCTTTAAAAGGTCTTCAGAAGACAGCAGAAAAGCTGTCTAGTATAAATTAGAGTAATTTTCTTGCTAAAAGTCTGAGCTGAAAAGAGAAATTATTTTACAAGCCCAAAAAAGAAACAGCCAGCAAGAAAATGAAATAATATGGTGTTGTGCCTATAATTTCAATCTCACTGTGTTTTAAGGCTTCAGTCTTCATTTATATGAACATGTGGACAGGTCACACAGAGCTAATGAGTTAACAGTGACAATGAAAATGGCCACTCTGAAACAATGGGGAGGTTAGTGTTGGAATAATGAATTTAGGTGGAACAGAATCTCTCTGCAGCAGGTCAATTCACGCAGTGCCGTAAATGCTTCTGTTCAGGTAGGAAGAGCAGTTTTCCTCCTCTCTAATAGCAGTTTATACCTGAGAGAGCTGAATCGAAGGCTTTACATGATCACAATAAAATTAGTAAACACTTTCCTTTGCTCCAATGAGTCAACAAAACAAGTTAAGGTTTCAATCAAACCAAAACACTTCAAGATAGCTTCTGAGAATTGACATTTTTCCACCATTGAAGAAATAAACCATGCACTGGAGAGACATATATGTGTATGTGTGTGTGTGTGCATGGTCACATTTACCCATAGGGAAACTGAAATATTAAGAAAGAGCTTAGATAGAGGAATGATTCCGGTTCATAACATCCAATAACAGGAACTAACCTGAAGGATGATAATTTCTCCTGTAGGCACATCTCGTTCAGTTGCTGCTACTGCACATCAGACAATCAAGTTTGTGAAGCCAGAAAATCTATTCCTAAGTAAGAGTCAACACAGAAATCACTTCCAGATAGTTCAAAACACTGAATTTTTCAGATGAGAGATCTCCTGTGAGTCCTCCTTCTGGAGAGTTTTACTTTCACTTAACACCCAGGTGTCTTAAATATTGGATAAGTGAAGACAGGCAAAGCAAGTAGCACAGCTGTATTTAAAACCCTCTCCAGCTGTGTTTAGACCAACTCCGCAATTCAATGGGAGCGTAAAGCTCTGATGTTTTGTCTGACTCTCGGGGCTGGAATTGATGCTTATTAACTTCAAAGAATCCTCTGCCAAAGAGACAAAAAGAGTTAAAATGCTCTCAATGGACTGTCTATTCCAGAAATGCCTTCAGTAGGTGCAGATGTGGGCTATGCGGAGGAGATGAAGTGTCAGGGATTCTTTCAGTGCTCTCAAGTACAGTGACCTGCTTTATGTGGGCAAAACCTGGCAGCATCTCTGTCAAGGTCATAGCCAACACAGACAATAAAACCTGGCCAAAGGAGCTCATTCGGTCATCTCCACACTGATTTCAGCAATCACTTCCAGTTGCACAGTAGGAACCTGCTGGCTTGACGATGTGTATGTTTACTTTGTCCCAGTGTATACGCATAAATATTTAGAAATGTTTTCTGACTGCTGTGCGCTGCTGTAAATTTTAGCTGTGCACCTGACCTAGTCCCAAAACAGCTCAATGAGTTCCTGAAATAGACTCCCAAGCGGAATCAAACAATATTGACCTGCCAGCAGCACAAGGTTTTCAGCTCAGTGTTCACTAACACAATATTGGCATCGTCAGTTCTGAGATTTAGAAAGGGTGACTGCAAATGAAAAAGACATTTTATATTTATCTTCTGTAAAATAATAGGGGAGAGCTGGTCTTCCTACCAATTTTAAGATTGTTTCCTAAACACTCCAGGAAAGATCCAGCTAGATCCAGGCAGTCACCACACCAGTGGCAGGATGAAAACAGCAAACTGCTGAAGGCTCCATCACTCTTCAAAGAGGCCAAAGTAATGAGCAAGCAATACAGAAAACTTACCTCTAACAACAGCAATATCCTGCTTGTGTGACTCGCTAATCCGATTTCTTTCAATTTAAACTGAAAGTTAAATGCTCTTTTATGTTAAGAGTGAATGCCTCACCCCAGCCTTCTCCCTTAGGCAGAGGAATGGTGATGATTTGGGAGCGGGTTCCTGCAGGGATGGGTTTTCAGCTTCTCAGCTTCCAGAGCTGGTAGAGGGAACATGAGAAATACTGCCTGCTACCAAGCAGGGCCTTTTGCTCTTTTATACACTTAATCTTGTTTGCAGGACGTGTGATCAACAAAACAGGAGGTGTGAGAGCCTGGGTTTTGAGGTCTCACATCTCCAGGCAAGTCGAACTCAAGAGCTCAGTGGCCCCTGATAAACCATTGCCAGGACAACTGCTCAGGTTTTCCAGCATAACACCTAAACTTCCCTTTCCTCCACTTCCCTGCTGTCTCTCATCACCCTGTGGCTAAAGTGGGCAATTTTCTATTTTTTTTCCATTGCACATGTTTATATTAAGAAGGATTTTTGCCAAGGTTGAAACTGTTAAGGAGGCGAGATCAGCTTTACATAACTGACAAAGGCAACAAACGTGGGAAGTGTTCCAAGTAATCTTGAGTGGTTTTAATAACCAGATATTTTAATGTGAACTTGTAATGGACAGACTGCTACGAGAGTAGCTCTTTCTTTCTGTGTTCCAGCTGGTTAATTCCCAATTAAATTCCTTCAGGACATTTTCAGAGCTCTGAAGCACTGAGGAGTTTGTAGAGTCAGAAATCTCAGTGCTGTTTTCTCGGTGCTTGGAGTAGCACAGATTAAAAACCAGTAAATTAGACTCTCCAAAAAATTAATGTCACAGTTTAAAATTAATGTCACTTCGTGTATCAGATATCCAGCAAAGGACATAGCAGAGTCTGTGTTTTCAAATGTGCTTTCCTCAGGTGATTTTCCCCTACATTTCACTGTGGCGAATCACCCAGGATTTTTGTTAAACCTTAACATTTTGGGGGGCAATAAGAACATGACTCATTTTCTGTAGTGTTGGTTTAAACATTAACGAAATCTAAAGACAGAATTTACTGTAAACCATCTTCTAATGAAGCTCAAAACTGTCTTTAAGTCATGTTCAAATACAGGGCCAGCTGCATAAAAAGCAATGACCAAAGTAATGTTTGTGACACCTGTTTGTCTTTCCAAAATTGCACAGGGACTGCGTCCAGTTTCTGTGTAAAATGTTGAGGTAACCTTCACTGTGAGAAGAAATTAGAAGTAATTGATGCTCCAAGATCAAACAAAATGAGATAAACTTAATTTGCAGGAGAAAGATATATTCTGGGTACCACTTCCACCCCTGGGAATAACCCAAATACCCCCTGTTGTCCCAACCTCTATTTCACACCTCAACCAGCCCCAAACTCTGCACCCCCAACCTGACTCTGTCTGGTGTCCATCCCCAGTGTCCTGGAATTCTGTCCAGACAAAAATTGTGCAACAGTATGAGAGAGTTTTGATAAAATAGACACACTAGAGGTTCAAGATTTTAGGTGGCAACAAGACTATAGAGGTGTACAGAGATAAGTGGGCTTTGGATGTACTTTGAAGGAAAAAAACATCTGTTTTCATTTTTCTTGGGATGCAGAAGATGAGTGGGATCTGAGGCTGTTTTGTATTCACACAGCTCTCTGTGGTACCAGTAATGAACGCACTTATTGTACCCAGGCATCAAAAATTACTTTGGTTCTCTTGGTGTAATTTTAAATTTAGTCTCAACTGAAAAATTAATTGAGATTGGCAGGAATTCCAGTTTGCACAATTTAAAATCTAAAGTGTGATAACTGAGAGAGCATGTATGTAATGAGAAATTACGCAAAAAGCAATATTTTCATTTTCCTATCAGCTTTACCCAGAGATCTTAAAGCACCTTGTAACTTCAAATTCATAAGCGTCAATTTATGTCCACGCTTACTGAATTACTGGGAGATGGTATCTCAGTTGGATCCTGTAAGCAAGTTCCCTGTACTCAATAAAATTATATTTTCTATGTACAAAATAAATACACACCTACTCTCATCTGTATTTAGGTAGAACATTTATAATAAAGCATTACTACAGGCTGCACATGTTGATTCTATAGTACTGGCAACATAGAATTTGCATTGGGAATGTGCTTTTTAGCATGTATAATATGCAGGTTTCAGGCTACAGCTGTTTTTTCAATATCCTGCAAGGCAGTGAGACAGCTACTCCACTAACAAGAGCCAGCAGTAGCACTATTTGGCTTCACCTTTATTATTGTCACCCTACTTCTTGTCATGAAAAAAGCTTGCCAATGTACATAGCTATTATCAGGCAGGAGGTAGAGCAGAGCAGCTATTGAGGCACTCCCCTCTCCACCACACCTTCTATGTTTTGAAAGGGAGCTCTTGTGAAAAAATTCTAAATTCTGCTAACCTCGTTCTTGGATGCTCTACATGGGTTTGACTGCATGGAAGTCGGCAGTGCTACTCCTCAGCTAAAATAGCACCTGGGAACCAGGTGACCTGGGGATCTGCAATCTGGCAAAACCAAAGGAGAAAATTACATTCAGTCAGCTCAACTTTTGTCGTATTTGTTGCAATAAAATAAACGGGGGTTTATATCATTCAGTTGACCTAAGTACAGTGAAATATTCAGGCGTATACAACAGCCTCAATAAAAAAGATTTATCTCACTGATTGGCATTTTCTGTGCTCACAAGATTTTACATCATGAGTTGTAGAAATATTCATGACTGATGTCAAGACTTGAGGGATTTAACATGTTGTGAAAGAACTGGGCTAAGCTTAAGGACAAAGTAATAATAACTCTGCAGCCAGTGTGAGATCATATAAAACTAATTTATGGACTGTTCATAAACCCTGCCGACTCCTCCAGGCACATTTGAATGTATTTTCTTAAGCTACTTGCCTGAATTCCTCTAATCAAAGGTTTATATCAGATGTAAGCAATTGAGAGTTAGATGCAAATAAGAGAAACTGAGGAAGATGTCAGTGAGGCCTAACACACGTATCATGTTAACATACCTATAGGAGAGACCATAAAATAATAGAAAAATCAGAGAAAAATTAGGTCTGAATGGATGCAAATAGTGGCAATACCATGTTTATAGTTGATATGTTTTTATACTTTTAAGTTATAAATATAAGATATATGAACTTCAACTTGGTTTATTATGTAAGTATGTAACATTTGTGTTTTTGAGGTAAAATATAAAAGTATCAACACTTAGATGGTGAAATACAGAAATCTCTATACACATTCTAAACACTTGTCTCCCAGGCAATCTCCACCATCCTTCCCTTCAGGAAGTTTACATAATATCTAACCATCATCTTCCTTCCTGTAATATAAACCCACTCCTTATACTGTCCATAGAGGTTAAGGGGTAAGAATCATAGAAGCACAGAAAGGTTTGTGTTGGAAGGGACCTTAAAGATCCCCTAGTTAGTCCTTGGACACTCCTTGCTCCCCTACCTGCCATCCTCCCATCTCCTGCTTCAGTCTGAACCGTAACAGAAATAAAACCGTGTTCTTTAGTAGTAGCTCTCAGTGACATCAGTTTTGTTGTTTAGGGGGGGTGTTGAGTGTTTTGTACAGTTCAGCAGCAAAATGCAATATGATTTTCATCCAGGACTCGTGGGAACAAGTATTTAACAGCATAATCTACTTAATGTGTGTTGGTCCAAAGGGCGCAATTACTGACAACCGGACAACGGGTAAAATCCCCATTAGCAAGTTCCACACATCAATGGATGCCCACTCTGGCTGAATGAAAGCTGATAATGGTATTGTGTGCACTCAGAGCCTGATGTATTTAAACCAAGTTCTCTGGCTGAAAGGTTAGGGCAGAGTTCTGCATGTAGAAACAACCAATAATTGCATTGACATGGTGGACACTCTATTTTTAGATGAATCAGTGAGGTCTTCCAGCCCTAGAGTTATTGCCCTAGATAATGACCAAGGGAGAATAAACAAGAGCTGTCTTGTACAAAACACAGTGATGGTTTCTACCATTCTGTCTTTGCATTTATTTTTTGGTATGGCCAGACTGAGAAATATTAAGGCTCGTGTATGTTTCGCCCTCTCACTTCGTTAATCTACATGTTCCATGACTGAAATAATCAGGGCTGCTGCTTTTAGCAGCTGAAAGCACGATAGAACTGGCAAAGACACACACATGTTCAGTTGCTCCACGGAAGGAAATGGAGGAAACTGAAACAACTCAGCATCAATGATGTCTGACTACAAAAGGAACTTGTACCTCCCTGCCTAGAGATTAGGAACAAGGTTCTACTTAAAAGAGCCGAGTGCATACCTTGGGTCCCAAGCAGAAAAGAAGAAAATTAACAGTTATACTTGAATAACTGCTAGACAAAAATACACAGAGGAGAAAATCTTTTTTTTTTCATTTTCTACTCACCTAACTTCTTCACAAACAAGCAAGCTCTGGCACACAGTTCTATTTTTAATAAAAGAGAGAAATAGCTAAGAAAAATGCATTCAATATTTATTAAAACTGATGAAAATTTGTGTTCATGTTTCTTCTTGATGTTCCCATTAATCTTATATCAGTATATCATAATGATATAGGATTGTTCAGAAACCTGTCCAGATCTTGAGAAGTGAATGAAAAAATAAAAAATCAAGGTACAATTCCCATTAGGGCCGTTAATTACTACAGGGTTTTGAACGAACATAAATTCAAAGCAATATACTGATGTCAGAGTAGAGGTATTTATTTTGAGATAAATATTACACAAAAGCAGGTAAATCTGCTAACTCTGACTGATTTACATTTTTTGGTTCTTTAATCATTTTAGATTAAGTCTCTGATTTTACAGCTCTGCTGAGAGCATGAGTTCTTTCATACTTCTAATGGAAGTTGTGTAACCTGCTTCAGAGCTGTGATGCTGGAACGGAAAAGGCATAAAGCAAACTGAGTAAATAAACTCATAAACTACTGCCACACGAGAACAGTTAGAGTGAGATTTTACCCAGGCTCAATAAATCCGTGGCTGAGGAGCTCTGGGCTCGGAGCCCACACAGTTCAGGGTATGCCAGACTTTGCTCCCCCAGCTTTGCCCACTTGAATCCAAGAGATATCCCTGCTCTGGAGAAGGCATCCGACAGCTTTGGTGCTCCCAAGAGCTTCAGGGGAGGAGAATCACAGGTGAGGAGGAAAGATAAAAGAGCCATCAGTGAGGGATTTCCCAGCCTGCATTGAATTATGCTCCCATCTATCATAAACATGTGGGGAATGTTCAACATGGCCCAGCTTGGAAAGGTACAGGGCAGAAATATATTATGCTCCATTCCCGTTTCTGTTGAATGTTCCATGAATCTGTAGGGTAGTTATGAGCTGTTTTGTTGGTTTTAAGTACATGTAATGGGCCAAATGTGCCCTCTCTCTACAAACAGCAGTTAACAGAGATACATTTGGCTCATTGTACATTAAAAACAAAAACAGGATAAAGAAGACACATTTTAAGGTCTTATTGGTTCGGGAAAAAATTAATTAAAATTGCTGTTGATGGACCACTGAAGAGAAAATAATTCTCTTCCAATTCCCTGTCATTTCTATCTCCTTTTGTCTGTTATGAACACTCATCTGTTCTACAAAGAAACATTTGTACTTGCGCAGATTAGAGAATGTCACCCTGATACCAAGCCCTATTGGTTTGCATTGGGAAAATTCAGCTTCATGGGCAGAAGTGTGTGAACAAGTGAAGAAAAGAAAATGACCTGTTGTTGGCACACTGTGGATTCACTAGAAGCAACAATGTGCTTTCTTAATTTCATCAGTTTGTACCCAGCAATGCCAAGGAAATGCAAGCTTTTCTGTGAGTCATAGGCAAATTTAGGAAAAAGCTATGGAAGTAGATGAGAGGGAGAAGCAGAAACCTTTTTAAGGGGGAAAAAAATAACTCTTCCAAGAAACTGCAGGAGGGCATTTGACATTTGATGTCTACATAATGCAAAGTGTCATGGTGGTCTCAGAAGTTAAAATCACTGGCAACAAGGAATGTGCCTCAGAAAGGGATGTTTCTAGAGAAAAATAATTGCTAATTCTGTCCTCTTCTGTACATCCCAGAGTGACTTTCTTCAGCTTCTTAAATGCTGTTCTCAGTCTTTCTGGTTTTTATCGGGGACCCGTGAGTGGTGCTGTGAGGATGGTACGAGTGGCCAGTCACCAGATGCCCTTTTCTCTGTCAGGGTAATGGGTGCCCTTGTGGAAGAAAACAGTTCTCTCCACAACCTGCCACCTCCCACAGAGTGAGAGAGGGAGACAGGAGTATTAGGTCAATTAATCAGCTGATAACTGAACTCCCATATTCACTTTTTCAGGCATCCCAGCAAATATTGCACAAAGTTCTCAATTAAAATAATTTGAATTACCCATAAAGATGAAATATTTCTTTTCCCTGAGAGTGTCTTGAACAAAACAAAAAAGGTGGCTTAGACTTTTATCATGAGGTTTCAACTGAGAGATGCTCAGAGAGTACTATATGTGATTCTACAATTGTCCTAAATTGCATCTCAGGTGCAAAAGAGGCATGCTTTACATTGTAGACTGTCTCTGTTCCCTCCATTTTTTCTTGAATAAGCCACTTGCTCTTAGTGGTGATATTTATTGCTGCCACTATAGCGCTAAGCACCAGAGTATCCGCTGTGGTGATATTTCACTGAGTAGCTCCTAGCTAAGGCAAGAAACTCTGGAAAACCACTCGAAGCCATTAGTGTACAAGTTCTCTTGCTGCAGTTACCTGTAAAAATGAAGGATTGTCTTAATCTCTCAGTATTTTCTTTTACAAATGTCTACAAAAGCAGGGCGTTCATTGGTTTGAACTTCAGGATATGCAAAGCTAACTTGCAGCAAATGTGTTCAGAGTGAGTTAGCTGATATCATTTAATTTCATCTCCATCTGCCTCCTGAACAGTTTGGCATGTGCTTCTGAGAACCCATCTGTGTCTGTGGGCTGGGTCAAATGATTGTACTCACAGACGTCATTTGGGATTCTTCTGGTTTGGGGCATTCATGAAAACCAGTAATTCATTTGCAAATGGCTCTTTAGTCATTCTGGACTCTTCCCACATTGTGCATGTCAGCTACACTATTTCCCTTGAACCTTTGTCCCAGGCTGGGTTGTGATGTTTTTTGTGCTACTGAGAGTATAAAGTCAATCTCAGAATCATGGAACATAGCCCCAGCAGGGTCTGGATGGCAAAAAAATATATTTACCGTTCTAAACCTGATGCAAAACACAAAACCAGTGTCAGTTTGAGAGCCCAAGAGCTCCAAGATTTTGTACAAAGACCTTTGAATACTGTTGTGAAAAGTATGTCACTGACAACAAAGGTCATGGGCGCCTGCCAGTGAAGATTTCCAAAGTCCCAAGAAATGCTAGTGCATTTTAGGACAAGTTTGAAGAGAAGCTTTGGGGTTAGGAGAGAATCTAGCTGTGGTGTCTGTTGGAATATGCAGTTACAGCTGTGCAAATCACAGTGACTGCCTGAAATGTTTTGCTGCAGATTCAAGACAGGGTTTTGGTTGGGATCTCACAGATTACCTGAGAAGGCTTCTCAAAGCCATGATGACATTGGGATTTTTCTGGGACTTTCCAGAAAGTCTCTGAACACAGATTTATTCCCTCAGTGTTACAGTCTATGCTCTCTCCACATTTCTCAGTGGCCATTTAACCAACTAAAGGGCAAAAGGCTAAAATTGCGCAGTGTTCATGGTGGTTTGTGTCTGGTTTTTTTCACTGAAGCCAAGAATTGTTCCCTTAACCCAGAAAAGTTCAGGTCCAGCAGTAATTCCTAGAAGTTGCTGTGAACATGTCAGCCAGAAATCCATCTTTAGACATTTCCATGAGTACCCAAGCTGAGGACAAAAGCCTTGTTGTGTTTTAATGGGCCCTAATTTATAATCTGTGATTCTCCATATTCCTGCACTCCTTAACAAGTGTTCCTGACTTGCTACACTGTTACTTGTTCTTTTAAAGAGACTTGATCACAGAAGATGATTTTTAAATATACACCTGGTTGTGCTGCTCAGCATATCCTGGGGTTTAGGGAGTGCTGGTTCCATGCTGGAAGGAGTAAAGCAAGGACTGCACAGAAAATCAACTTGCTGATTTAACTCTAGTGCACAGGAAAGTGAGCACTGTAGAGAATTCTTCTCTTCAAAGTCTTTAGCATAAATTAACTTGAAAACAAAAAGCTGCTGCAAAGATTTCTGCTGCAAAAGCTTCCAGCCTTGTGCCCCTTTTGTCTTTGTAGTGGCAACTGCTGAGCAGATTTTTCATCCTCAGAATGAGTGTGGTCATTCTAATTTTTGACAAAAGAAATCCCAAAAAATTTTACCTTATTTTGATTAAATGAAGAGAAATAAAGACAAGGTGTTAAATATTTTCATCCCTCCATATTAAGCAAAGCTTCAGAGTTTTTGCTTGCCTAAAAGAAAGCACTGTACCCTTCTCCTCAAACCCTTACACAGGGAAATGTCTAAGACCAGTTTTTCTGCAGCATCTCAGTGTCTCTCCCCATGACAAGTGGCACAAGCCAATGCAGGGCTGCAGCACAGTTTAACCCCAACGCTGTCAGTCCCTGATAACTCTTCTCCTTCAGCCCGATGGTTCACACAGAAAGTACAGCAGGTTGTTCTGCTGCTCGCAGCCCAGACCACATGGCATCCCCGGGGCAGTGACCCGAGCACAGCAATTCTCACGCCTGGTTTTCTCCCGCGTCCGAGAACCTAAATTTAGCATCTTTAGCAATGCATTTGGTTCAGGGCAGAGCTCGGCTGCAAGGGTCTTTGTATCGGCTACTCTTGTAGCATCCTTTACCTAACGATCTCGTAAGGCAGTCAAATGGGACTGCTCCGAGCTGCTCCAGAGCCCTCCCAGGCTGCACAGGGGCATCAAACGACTTCCCACTTTCATCCACACACATGGAAGTATATTCTGCTATTCTCTTTAACAATTCCCTGCAAAGCCTTTTGTTGGGTAGCTACACGGAGTGCTGGCTTTGGGAGAGCTTGCACTGCAGGCTCCAAAGTGGTTGGACTGCAGTTTTCCTGCTCTACACCTCCCTTCTCCTTCCCCTCGTTTTCCCTGACACTTTTTTCGGAACACTGACTTTCCAGCTCCAGGCAAAACAGCCGCTGCTGTTTTTCTCTTGATTTTTAAGGATCACCTCAAGTGAAACTTTGTGGCATTTTAAGAACAAGAGCGTTTATCTGTGTTATTTATATAAACCTCCTCCATTAACCCCTGCATTTCTGTTTCAATTAAAAACCAGGTTGCCATGAGAGTGATGGTACCCACAACTTCCTCCCACATCCTCCCTCAGCTTTGTAGCAAAAAGATATTGCTTTGTCATGTTTGAATTACACTCTGGGAGCTTGCTACAAAAAAACAGTTAATCACACTTTTTAAGGGTGGATAGAGCACCCTTTGAATATTGAATACTGAGTTAGAATAACTACACCTTGCAATTTATAAATGCCTGAGATGCAACAAAAAAGATGTAAAGTCTGTAATTACCTTACCGACTTCATGGATCTATTTTCCTAAACACTTCTGAAGAAAGTGTGTCCCTCATTACAGTGTGAAATCTTATTCTTGTAAACCACAGAATCTTGGACCTCTAAAGATGTGGAGTATGGCCCCATAAATATTAGTGCACTGCATCTTTTCCTTCCTTAATTTCTGCTGATGTTCTAAAGGTAGTTCATGGATTCCCATGGGACTGCAAGCTGCCACTTAAAAACCTTGTAATAAGCAAATTGCATTTCACATTATGTTTTCTTGCTACAAGTACCAGCTTAGTACAAAATATTACAATCTCAGCATCAAACTTACCTGTCAGGATGTCATTTCTATACAACCTAAATACTCCAACATATAAAGGATCATTTCTCCTTCTATAGCGAGACAGCCTGTTAAGGGGAAAACAAACCACTTGTAAATCAATATAATATTTTTTGGTTAATTATGCAAAATAATTATTTCCTCTACAGAATCACAGAATCATTTAGGTTGAAACAGACCTCCAAGGCCATCAGGTCCAACCTTTAAACATGTAATATGCAAGCCCTGCACTCCAAGGTGTTCTGCCTCCAGAGCTACTCTCTGGTCAAAACCAAGCACTGAGCTAAAGTGAGATTAAAACACTTTTGTTTTGTTCTGTTGTGGCCAAACACATTAGATTTGGGTAATACACTTCTGTAAACACTACAGATGTGATGGGGCCTGTGAAAACACTCTGTCGTCCACCAGCACACTGAGAATAAATTAGGACAAATTATAATGGCAATGAACAACAGAAACACATTAGACTTTCCAGTAATGTCTTCTGGAAAATATTATTTTAATCTGGGGAGTAAATTAAGTGATATCCCACTACACATGCTCATCAGGACAGGCCAAATTCATTTCATGCAGCAAAATTCAGGGAGTAATTTTGATCCAGTCACTTCAGAGCATCCTGCACAGTGCTACAATATAAAGATGTAATTTAAACTAATGCACAAAATTAATTAGAGCCACCCTAACAATTTTGCATCTTTAAATTTCATAGTTCTTTGCAAAACATCTGTGCTTCCCTCCCAGATAATTGCAAGCACAGAGGGAAAAAACACAAGCATGATGTTTGATGCCTCCTCCCAGAGACCTATTTACACTCACTAATACAAACACAGCTTGCTGCAAAACTTGCCAACACTCTCGGCTTCTGACACCATCAGATTTCTGCTTGCTGGCCAGTAAAAAAGTGTTGGGATTGAAACTGCCACTCAAGTATATATTAAAGCCCTTGATGCCTCATCGACTAAATTGGATTGTTGTGACACAAACTGACAAACTGGTTAAGGCTTGTGCTCTTTCCTGAGCTCAAGAAAAAGAGATTTGAAAAGACCTGACTGTGTGAGGGATGGCTGGAAGGTCTGTCTTAATTTCCCAAATCTCCCAACGGTTTTGAAGTCTGCAATTATTCTTTTTACATTACAGAGAGCGCAGTTCTGTGTGAGGCTACATGGGACCGCTGCGTGTGATACCATGATACTGTTCTTTCCTGTTTCATGTGTTCCTTGGAGTATTGATCTGGCCAGGAAGGGCCAAGTCCAATGGACAATGTAGCCTTGAGACATGTTAAGGGCTCATGGCATGCCATGTGCTGTAGGAGCAAAGGAAGATTCTCCTTAGATGCAGAATTATTCTTTTACCTCTAATGCTCTGCCTCAGAGAGTAAATGTCACCAAGGCAGGGGGCTTTTTCCTATTCTGTGTGGGTTTAAACTAGTTTATATTGTGTACTAGACTTCGAAATGTATTCTGCATATTGAGCCATCGAAATATGTACTCCTCACTTTCTGACAGAAAGGAAGAGGGGTGCATAAGTGTAGTGAACTCTTCTAACAGAGAAGATAAAACCTCTCTGCCATGCTGAAGGGTTGTTTCTCTAGTGGTGTGGAGGACATCCTTTTCCATGCATTGCCAAACGTGCATGGCAGTGACATTACCTGACACATCTGAGCAGGAAATAACACTAACGAAGGGGGAAAAGCTGAGTCAAAGTGAGTGCAACAGGGAACAACACAGGCCTCAAAGGGAGAGACCTGCAGACCTTGTAGAGATGCTGAGTGCTCTTGCAGAGCTGATGACTGGTCCCACTTGCTATCTAAGCTGCTCCCTCTGAACTCTTGGCAAGTGCTCTGCTGTTTTCTGCGTAGGTTCACTGACGTTTCTAAGCAAGGCTTATTCATCATTGCAGAAAGGTACCTCACCTTCAGCTCTTTGCCATTATTCACTGGCAGTTTTTTCTGACCTTCTGCAAAAATCTATGCAGTTAAACACATAAATAGTTATTTGAGAGGAGTTCTCTTTAAAAGCCAAATTTTATGTGAAAAAAAAAAAATATTAGCCAAGAGGTATATGAAGCAACGCAAAGGAATTATTTCTTCAGCACCATGACATACAGGAGTCTATGTCTTAATTCTCTCAGCTTTCCCCGCATGTTGGACCCATGTAAAAGGAAGGGATTTGAGTTCCTCTGTTAGTTTCCTTTAAGGGCTTCTCTAATAGCTCCATTAAAAACCAAAGCTGTCAGTCACTGGCCATCACACATCATGATTTCAGCCACTATTTCACACCGTTACGGGAGCTACAGAATGAAATATTAGCCCAGACAGCCTTATTTAGAGGCTGTAATAATAATAAAAATTATCTGTAGTAACATTTTGTAATAACACAAACCTATTATAAACTACCTCATAAATATAGCAACGAATATATGAAAGTGAGGTTAATTTATTTACATTTATCCCTGGAGCTAAATGCCTGTGGAATTACAGGAGACCATTTCCCTGCAGAGATCTGTGTCCATACATTTGTCTGCAGGCTTGTAGAAATGGTGTAAAAAGTGGGATTTTGGGGTTGCTCATCCCTGGGCAGGCCCAGCTCAGCTCAGTTACCCCTGCAGGACAGCTGGAGTAACTGCTGCCCATGCCCTCCAGTCTGTAAGTCCCAGGAGCAATCTATCAATATTGATAATGCTGTATTTGTCAGCACCCTGCAGTTTGTTTTCCTTTTGCTGTTATCCCCTAACTGTGTGCCATCTATTAACATAAACTGCCTCAGGGGAAAACCAGAGATGAACAACACTAAGAAATTATTCTCAAAATTAAGAAAAAGGNTGAACATCAAATATTTTAACTTCCCTTTGCAATGATTAGAGTTTGTGCCTGCAGTGCAGTTTTCCTCCACAATTACTTTTCTGACCTTCCATCATAGCGTGGGTGAGAAGCAGGAATATGAAAATTATATGAACTTAATTAAAACTACTTAATATCTCTAATTCCTTTTAAAGAGCAAAACAGCTACCCTGACTGAAAAATTTAAATATCCATCAGGCTGCTTTCCTATTCTATTAAATAGAAGTATAGTTCTAGAAATCTTAATTTTAAATACAGTTCTACAAACCTGCACTTTTTATGTTATTATGCTTTATTCTCAAACATTTGCTTTCTGTGTAATAATTTCTCTGGTCACCCATAATGAAAAGACAAAGCAACCCAACTTGTGAAACAAAGAAATCATGACTAGTAAAGCAATTTTAGTGAGCAATGAGATTTTTTGGGTTGCACACATCAGTCGGAAATAAAGGGAAGTTTGAGAAATTACATGTCCTAAAGCAAATTACATTTCCCCTTTTGATGGTCCCATCCAGTGGGGCTTAATGGGAAAAGAGAAATGTGTTTTACAGTCCTGTTGAGGTACAGATGTTTCACTTGGGAGTGTCAGTGCAGATCCAGAATTATTCTGCTAAATTATGAGCATTATTTGAATGTCACAGGTGACGTGAGATGAGAATGAAGGTGGTGATTAATGCCATGACTAAATTAAAATATTTATTATTGTAATTGTATTATTAGCAAATCTGAAGAAAAATAAATTATGCCAAAAATGCTCAGTTGTATTTGTGTTCATTGAAGCTCTTCTCAGTTTTTGCTGGTATGGAACGAGTAGCAACTATCATGAGCAACCACAAGTTTTCCTGCAGCTCATGTGGCAAATGTCACCTAATTAAAAAGAAGCAAATAAATTAAAATCTTAATGTCATTTGGGCTAACACAATAACCACAATGTGAAAATTACATTTATGACAGAACCAGGAGTCTGTCTGTGTTCACAGACTTGATTCTGCTGATCCATCCGGAGGCAGGTAACCCCAGAAAAAAAACAGTGAATTTTTTCCTTGAACATTATTCATATGAGCAACAGCTTGTGAGTACATATTTAGCACTGCATGAGGTATAAACCTCTGCATAAAAGTGACTTTGCTGCCACCCTGATTACTATTTCTATGTGTATGTTATTGTATTGCCGTTTCTTCTTTTCATGTTAATTATACTTGATTAGAGAAACTGCATCACAGCAGGAGACAGGCAGGATCAGATTTGCTGAACCCTTGCACACTTCTGTTATGTGATTGCAAGCCTCTGAAAAGATTTGAAGGTCATGCTATCCTTCTACCAACTATTTCTTTTTTCTGATGGTAAAAAATTCAGGAAGGTGCCACACTGCCAGTTGGAGATTTTTTAAGAAACACTTTGAAGTAAAATTTAATTCCATCATTGACTTAATTAGAAATGTTGTAAATGTTATATATGTGTGTATTTGACAAGTGTTGACTGTCTGCAACTGTCAATAGCAGTGCTGCTGCTTGAAAGTACCACCCAAAGTGCTCTCCAGCCTTTATTCACAGTGTCTGAAGTCCTGTCCTGAGGACAATGTGCAGTTGGATCCAGAATGCATTCCTTGAGTTCCCCAGGGAGCCTGCAGGAGAGAAGCCCAGATGATGGGAAAGAGGACCCTCAGCGCAGTTGTACAAGCTGAATCATGTGCGATCAACAGGCCCAGTGCCAAATATCCAAGTACAGAAAAGACAGAGCTATTTCATCCACTCTTCTACAGAAAAGATGAGTTGGTCTCCACAATTGTCCCAAGTGTCCCTCAAGTAGTTCTGATTTACTTATCTACTATCCCTCATGAAGAGGATGTGGGACTCAGACAGTCAGATACGGCAAAGTCTTTGCATATAATGCACATTTATTTCATGGAACTACAGAGTCTAATTTAGGTAACAGGTTTGGCTAGGTTAGGTAATAGGTGATAGGTTGGACTCGATGATCTCTAAGGTCTTTTCCAACCTTACTGATTCTGTGATTCTGTGATTCTGTGAAAAGCTTTGTCTCTCAGTTTTGACACATTCATGATTCTTTCTTCTTATACTGAGAAAGTTTTCCTGGTTCAGTTTTAGGGATTCAAAGGTTAAGCAGCTGAAGGTCACAGTTCTTGGAACTTCAGTGTCAAAACAGTCAACACACAGTTTCACTAGTCTGACTTCACTCTTAAACTTTGCCTTCACAGGCAGAATTCTATGTAATAGGCTACTCTGGACAATACTGAATATTGATGGCTGTTCAAACTCACTCCCTACTCAGCCTGAATTTGGAGGCACTTCTGTTCCTACTCATTCTGATGGAAGAAGAAAGGCCAACTTCAATTTGAAACTGGTTTTCAAGATCAGCATTTCTGGCTGCATTTCCCTTGTGGAATGAGCAAAAAGCCTTTGCTTAAATCCTACCACTGAGCAGGGAGGTTATTGAAGGTCTCATATCTCCAGGTAATCTTTTATAAAAAGTACATGAGGTTTTCAGTAGAGTTTTAAGAGCTGCAACATATGTAGGACATTAAAAAAGCAGTGGATATAAACAGTGGCAATATAAAATATTTAATTAAAACAAAATAACACTTTCCATCCTTCTTGCCCTTTTAGAAATTGTTTGCATGTTAAATGGTTTCTTCTTGCTAATATTGCAAAGGCAGAAGGCTGGTACTTCCAGATTTCCATAAACTCATCCATTCAGAAATGCTTTCATTCATAATTGATACATTTGTGTAGAAGTCAGCTCATGCAAATTGCTTTTTTTCTCATATCGTTTGCAACTTCTCTGCAGGAAAACCCTGCCTTTCTTTTCTTTGTGCATATCCTTGAACTTCTTGCTCAGAAAATCTGCTCTTATGTGCAAACAGGAAAAAATTATGGCTCTTTGCCTTAATAGACAATGGGCACAGTTAGGTTAAGCCAGTGCTCACCTGTGTGATAGACAGTAATCTTAGTACTTTATTTAGCAAATTTCTTTAAAGCATCCCAGCAACTGGAAGACTTTAAAGAAGTGATGCAGTTGTGTTGACAATGGTGAGCCTCATGGCAGGGAGCAAGGAAGTATGTGACAGAAAATCTGATGTGATCTAGAAGGACGCTGCAGTGTGAGGCACAGCAGAAGCTGATTTCTAGTTAAAAATGACAAATAAAAGACAAAGAAGGTATAAGAGATAGGAAATGAAAGCAACTTGCTCAGGACTGGTGCTGGTTAAGGGTGGTAGGATGTAAGGGAAGCAAAGCAGCAATCATCAAAAACATTGGAAGTAGTTAGAGGCAACAGGCAGAAACTGATGCACCAAAATTTCCACCTGAATGTGAGGAAAAAATTATTTACTGTGTAATAACTGAGAACTGGAACAGGTTACCCAGAGAGGATGTGGAGTCTTCCACAGAACTGACAGAACACAATCCTGTGCCATGTGCTCTAGGATGATCCTGCTTGAGCAGGGAGGGGGAACCAGTTACCCACTGCGGTCTCTTCCAATCTGACCCAGCTTGTGATTCTGTGAGTTCAAGGCAATTTCATTGTCGTCCAGGTCCATGAGGTGCAGCAACAACACTCTTGACTCTCCCAGTCTGTGAATACATGTTTTTCTAGTTATCTAGTCAGGGTGCTGAGCAGTAGCATTGAAAGGTGGTCAACTGCAATTTTGAACACCAGTGGTGTTTTCCCTTCCCCAGTCACATCACAATCCCACACCCACAGTACCACACATCTTCCCACTGCGACAGATCCAAGGATCCTGGTGTTGTTTGTTCATTGTGAGGCAGGGAGGTACCTGCAGCAATAGTTCTCACTCTGTGTGGTATATAAAACCTTCTTACAGCCAGAGCAATGAGGTGAAAGCATAGATTAAATCCTGCCTGAATGAAAACGCACTTCCAAAAAATATTCATTTGTGCAGGGAATTTACAGTGGTGTTTAATTGTGAAATAACCATAGCAACTTTTTTAATACTATAGAGTCACCCTGGTGATTCTTAAATATACCTCCATATAAGGGGAAATGCTTATTCACATACCAGAAGAAAGAGTGTTTACGTGGTTAAGATACTTGATTGGTGCTTAGGAAAGCTGGCTCCCAGTTTTGATGCAGTCACTATGTGGGACTTTGGCTTAGAGGCAAATTTGTGCACTCTTTGCAGGGTATTCAGAATATCTAAAGAAGTTCTACCTTGCTGTGGTCAGGAGGAAGCTGGATACAGCCTGATTATGGAGCTTTCGTAACAGACTCTGGTGTAACATCTGGATTGAGAGGATTATTGGTTCTGGTGCCCATTTCCAGAAACTGCCCAATACTGGGACAGCTTATGCAATTTTAATGGTTGAGAGAAGAAAGAAACCCCAA
>WEKX01004736.1:19644-34369 GCA_013390025.1 Pitta sordida
GGGGTTCCCTGGGCAGGAGATGATTCCTGTAGGATTTGGGGTTCCATGTGCAGATGGACCCTGCAGGATTTGGGGCACCATCTGCACTCCAAGCGGTGTCACACCCAGATGCGCAGCGGAGACATCGATTCGGGCCCCTCACCCCACCCCAGAGGGCAGCAAAGCCCTCAGAGACATTTGCAGGAGCCCCGGGGCACCCAGCACAGCCGGGCGGGCGGCAGGAGCCCTGCCCTGGGCCGGGGCACCGCTCTGTGGGACGGCGGCACTGCCCCCTCAGCGAACCGCGGGAACGGGCCCTCGGCGCTGCTCTGCAGCCGTACCTCGCGGCGGGGAGGCCCTGCGGGCTCCGCTCCGGCTCCTCCTCGTTGCTCATCGAGCCCCGTCGTTCCCCATCGGTCCCCATCGTCGATCCCCCCCTCAGCTCCTCACCAACCCGCCCGGGCCGGCGCCGAGCTGCAAATGGCGGCGGGCAGGGGGCGGGGGAAGGCCACGCCCACCGGGGGGTCATAGGCCACGCCCCTATGTTGTCTGGCCACGCCCCCATGGGGCAGACCATGCCCCTCCATTGGGCCAGGCCACGCCCCTCGCTGGGACAGGCCCCGCCCCCACTGGCCAGGCCACGCCCCCGCTGGGTCAGGCCACGCCCCCAGCGCGTGCTGTGGCGGGTTTCCCCAAAATCTCCTTTTTTTCCCCTGTGGTTTCCTGGGGTCACTTCGCTGCTTTTTGGGGTGTCAGGCCTTCGTGTTGAATGAAGCGCTAAAATTGCGCTTCCTCCCCTGCGTTTAAATTTCCTCCTCCCCTTTTTTCTCTGCATTCCCTGCCTCGGCACTTCTTTAAACGATAAACACACAGGAAAAAGTGAGACCAGTGAAAAATCACAGAATCCCACACTGGTTTGCCTTGGGAGGAACCTTACGGATCCCCCAGGGCCACCCCCTGCCATGGGCAGGGACACCTGCCACTGTCCCAGGCGGCTCCTGGGACACTCCCAGGGATCCAGGGGCAGCCACAGCTTCTCTGGACAACCCGCATTAAATATTACCATTGTTTCCATTGCAGAAGAGGCAAAAATACTATTTCATGTGTAAGATGACTGAGGCAGAGCCATAAGAGGGTCTATTTTCAAAGGCACCTTGACCCTCCCACCCCAGGGGATTTTAGGGTGGGTGGCAGGTTGGTGGCAGCTTTTGTAACTGGGATTTAAGTCAGAAATCCCTTTTTCCAGGATCATCCTCTGTGTTGGGGACTAAGTAAAACAAAGAGTGAAAAATTTCCTGTAGAATTTGCAGTGAAATGGGGACACTGGTTTGGGGCTCTGTCATAATAAATGCTGACCTTATTTTTCAAACAAAAGTGGGAAGAAATTGCACAGGGTGCCCAGAGAAGCTGTGGCTGCCCCTGGATCCCTGGGAGTGTCCCAGGCCAGGCTGGAGCCCCCTGGGACAGTGGCAGGTGTCCCTGCCCATGGCAGGGGTGGCACTGGATGGGGTTTAAGGTCCCTCTGGCCCCAAAGCACTCCGTGTTTGTCCATAAATCCCCGTTCCTGTGCAGGAGGTCAGTGCTGGACGAGGCGCAGCCTGTGCCATGGGAAGGGTTTGGAGGAAGTGTCTGAGCTGCTGAATTTCCTGTTCACTGGAGGCTCTGCCCTGGGCCTCCAGCTGCTGCTGCTGCAGAACAACCCAGAGTTCCCCGGGATTCATCTGCTGCAGCCAACCAAACTGAGCCCAGCATCCCAGAATCCCACACTGGTTTGGATTGGGAGGGACCCTAAAGCCCACCCAGTGCCCCCCCTGCCATGGACAAGGCCCTTTCCCCTATCCCAGTCTGCCCCATTTGCTGTGGTCCGTGCAGAGAGGGGGGGTGCTTCTGGCTGGAACAGTGGCACAAACATTTCCCTCTGTGGTTTTTGTGTCTCAATTCACCACAGGAACGTGGGTTCTGAGGGACCTCATTTCTGCTGAGAGCTGCTTTTGCACAGCCCCAGACATCCTGTCTCCCACTGCTCGTGCACCGCGGTGACATTTCGGAGTGGGGGTTTCAGGCTGTGTGTTCCTGGGGAAAACTGAGTTCAGCGCTGTGGGCTCCTCTGAAACATCAGTGAACCCCAAACCAGGAGAGACTGACCCTTCCCTCCATTTTATCCTAAATTTGTGCACAGCCCTTGGATTTTTCTTTCTTCTTTTTATGTTCCTGCTTTGCCAGCTCGGGTCAGAAAGAAATAAAAAAGGTGCAAGCTTTTCATAAGTGTTTAATTCTCTCCCAAATAAACAAGTCGGGATGTGTCCGTTTTCAGCCTGAAGGTGATGCTATTTCTCCAGGAAAAAAAAAACTATTGGAAAAGCCACTGAAGAGGAGAAATTTGGGAGTGTGAGAGGAAGTTCTTGCATTAAAATTCGATATACACCTATTTGTCCCCTTAACTTTGTGCTGGCAGGTTCTCATCAACAGTTTGGAGGACTGAGATTTCTCTTGGCAGAACTCAAAATGCTTCATTAAACCTTCCAGCATAAATCACTAAAACCACAAACCAGCAATTCTGAAGTTCCCCCAAGGACTTTTCCTTTTTGAAGCTTTGATTTAAATCACGGGAGTGTTTCACTGGTGATTGAATGCAACGTTCCTTTTCCTGCTTGTGAGTCCTAAATAAAAGTTCTGATTTAATACTTATTGATTGGAAGATAGATTACAAACAATTAATTTGCCAGGCTAATATTACTAATTTATCCTCTTTATTATAGTGGTTCTGTTTGCCTGGGCTGCCTTGGGATGTCCGGTATTTTTATATTTTTGGGATATCCTATATTTTTATTTGGATTTCATTTGGTGTCTTACTGCCTGAGAATTTGGTACCTGGCCCATGGTTTTCACTGCCTGTAATGCAATAATAAATAAAAATATTTTAAAAATACAGTATAAATACGACTTGTAAAGTCAAATTCTTCATGAATTTGTGCCTCAGAGGGTTGGCAGTCAGCGGGTGAAGAATGTGGTCTCTGGTGCTTTATATTCATTAAAAACCAGCACCGAGCACAAACCTCTCAAATACTTTGTGGTGCTGCAAAATATCCGAATTGGTTTGGGTTTCCTGCTCAGAAAACACAAGTTACAAATACAAACACAGGCACATGGAATAAACCTGGTTTAAATCCTGCTGGGATTTCACTGCCTGCAGGCGTTAAAGCCAGCCTTGTCCCCAGGGGCTAATCAATATTGAGGGCAATTAGTCCACACAGTCAGAATGAAATAATAATAATAATAATTCCTATTTCCCCTGGTTTGCTTCCTCCATTCACTGACCAGAACCCCCAAAACAGAGAGAGTGGCTGGATTTATTGTGTGGCAGGTGCTGTTCCATAACTGGCTCCGTTGTTTCCAACCTTGGTTTGAGGGACCTCAGGGGAGTTTGTTTCTGGTTTCCCTGCGGGTTTTGCCACCCCGGGAAGTTTTCCTCAGGATTTGGCAAAAAATTTACATCCTTGGTGTTACTCAGTGAAATAAATGAGATTATTGAATATGTTGAAATGAGATTATTGAATCCTTACGTGAGCGAGTGGGAGCAGAGGGGCTGGAAGTGGTAGAGAAGGAGCAGGGAATGGCAGGGAAAGGGGAGATTTTCAGCCTCCAGAACCTGGCTTTTGGTTTGCAAACAACTGACCTACCCAAGGTCTGTCCTTGGCCTTGGGCTGCTGCTTTGTTAAGTTTGGAATTGGGCAGAATTTTATTTTATTTTTTTTTTGCCTCATGGGAGAATTTAAATAGATGGGAACAGAGCAAGTGAAGGGGGTTAGAAGCAGAAGTGTATATGCACAAATAAATAATTAAACAGATATAATAAATATAATAAATACTGTTATTTGCAGCTCAGTGAAACCCAACCCACCAGCAGCTGAGCTCAAATCCTGTCCTGGGCTGTGTGTGAAGGAATGAATGAATCCTGGAAAGCTCTTTTCTGAGGGGCAGGACTGAAGGACAGAGCTGGAGCAGGAGGATTTCACCTCCAGCCCTTCCTTCCCCAGAGGCTCTGAGTTTTGGGTTTTTTTCCCTTGCAGCTCATTAGTTCTTTATTTCACAAAAATCCGAGGGTTTTGCCAGCCTTTTTGAGACTTTCTTGTGGACAGCAGCAAACCCACCACCACAGCAAGGTTTGGTGTGTTTCCCTTCCCACTGTGGGGATTTATTTGGTTTATTTTATTATTTATTTTCCTGGTGTGAGTGTGGGAGGGAGCAAGAACAAACTGCTCTGGCCCTGGGTGGCTGCAGTAACATGGAAAATCACCCAGGAATTTTGGAATTTAAGCTCTTTCCCTTTTTTTTTCCCCCCTCCCAAATGGCAGGACAACCTGCTGGCAGGGACTGTGTGGGGAATCCTTCTCCAGTCTGGCTCCTACCCCTTATTTTTGGGAATTAACTGTGTTGATTTGCCAGAGGATGGCAATTGGAAACACTTATTGCAAACCCCTGATCATTTAATTCCACGATTTGATTTTACAATCTGAAGCACCTCCTAATAAAGGGATTTGCTTTGTAGTGGCGACGTGTGGTTAATTATTGTTAGGCCTCTGCTTCTGATTAACGCTGCTAATTAGTTTCTGCCCTTGACTTTTTGCAATTAAGGAGTGGGTGCCTCGGTGCTAAACATGTGGGTGTATTGTCTAATGAGATGAAAGGAACACGGGCTCTCTTTGTAGGTGATTATTTTAACTTGCAGCAGTTGCTTTGCGCTGAGCAGGGCTGGGCCCGGCCCTGGGTGATGGCACACGAAATGCTGAGGGAGGATTCCTCAGAGGTTGGGGGTTCCAGGGGGGGCTCAGGCTGGAGAAAAGGAGGCTCAGGGGGCACCTGGAATTCTCTCCATTCCCTGGGGGGGTCGGGCTCTGCTCCCAGGGGACAAGGGACAGGAGGAGAGGGAAGGGCCTCAGGCTGTGCCAGGGGAGGCTCAGGTTGGAGCTGAGGAGGGATTTGTCCCTGGGAAGGGTGGGGAGGCCTTGGAATCAGTGTCCCAGGGAGGGTTGGAGTGGCAGTCTCTGGAATTGTCCTGGAGTCATCTCAGTGTGGGTTAGGGGTGACCCTGGTGGTGCTGCTGAGGGTGGCACTGGATGAGCCTGAAGGTTCTGTGATTTAGGCCTTTGACAGGACAACCCTGAATCCTGATCTTTCCTTGTGAATTCCACTTGGGAACAGGATCACAGAAGTTAAAACAGACTATTCTGAGTTGGAAGGGACCCACAAGGATCATCGAGGCCAACTCTGCCTCCCCTCTGGGAATTGAACCCCTGGTGTCCTGCAGGAGAGGAGGGACATTATTCCCGAAATAACATCGCAAGGGTTCAGTGTTGATTTGCATCGAGGTTTTATTGAAAAGCAACAGCTTTAGAACCAGCTGGATTGATAAACCATCCACATGATGTTAAATACAGTTTGCTGGATCGAATGCAGTCAGAGGTTGGCAGAATCACATTTCCTTAGACTATTTGACAGTGTAGACCTGAATGGCCAGAGTGGGCATCTCTTAGTTGAACTCTGAGTTCCATGTGTGAAATCACTGTCAAACTGCAGGATATTCCCATGGAAATGATGCCTTGTAGTGGAATTTCATGATTGTGCATATGAAATCAGGAACCCCTCCTTGTGCCTGTTTGCACAAATAACTCACTTGACACTTCACGAAATAATGGATGGAAATCCAGAGAGGATTAAACTAAGTGAAGGAACAGATCATTCTCAAAGGCTAAAGCTTGACACATCCTGGAGTTCTGAAAATATCAACTAACCACGTTTCTTCCACTTCATCTTAAAGAAATCTTAGAATCCCTTGGCTTTGAAAAGGAATTTCCCCTAATCTGTATTTACACTTGCAAACACGGTGCTGTGTCCTTGGATTTGGATTTGTCCTTTCTCCTGCTTTCCTTGCTGACCTTCACTTCGCTGTGCCTCACTTCCTTCTCTGGGACATGAAAATAGTGGTTCTGACTCTCAAGAAGAAATTTTCTCCCTTTAACTCTGTTTGATCCCAGTTCTGGGTTGTAAATGGTTTTTACAGCTGTTCCATGAGGTGAGATCTGCTGTAAAATCTGGTAGAATTAAGTGAACACCACTAGAACTTCTTTGGGATGGAAGTATTTCTCAGAGTCTGTGTAACCAAGGCATTATTTTTATCACCTATTTATCTTTAATCCTCCCCACATCTCTAAGTGGCTCAAACCAGTGTGGCCTCTCGTGTTGCAGGGACACCTCCCACTGCCCCAGGGGGCTCCAGCCTGGCCTGGGACACTCCCAGGGATCCAGGGGCAGCCACAGCTTCTCTGGGAATTCCATCCCAGCCCCTCCCCACCCTCCCAGCCAGGAATTCCATCCCAGTAACCCATGCAATCCCACCCTCTGGAAGCTTCAAACCATTGTCCCTTGTCCTGTCACTCTCTGCCCGTGGTCCTGGGAGCTCCTCTTTGCTGCTGCTGCTCTTCCTGCACATCGTCTGCAGGGCTTTGTTCTGGATTCTCCAGCTGGGTTACATCTCCTCCAGCACCTCTGCTGCTCAGGGGTTCCCCAGATGCAGCCAGACCTCCTCCTTTGTCCTGCCAGCTAAAGCCAAGCAATGGTGGGTGACAATGACACAGAAAGTGTGTT
This sequence comes from Pitta sordida, assembly GCA_013390025.1. Taxonomy (NCBI): domain Eukaryota; kingdom Metazoa; phylum Chordata; class Aves; order Passeriformes; family Pittidae; genus Pitta; species Pitta sordida. The sequence continues at coordinate 26,269 of WEKX01004736.1, forward strand.
CTGTGTGGAAATGTCAGCCCGTGGCTCCCTCATTACCATCCCCATGGCATTAAATGCACATTTCCAAGGAGGGTGAGCGGGAGCCGGTGCTCAAATCCCCAGGAACAATGGTGTGGGGTTTGTGCAGCCCCCTGAGTGGATGGCAGAGCATTAACTCCTCGTGGGTGAATGTGTTATTGACTCTGAGCAAACAGCTCCTTTTAGAGACCCTCCAGAGTGTTATTGGCCAGTAATGCCCAGTAAACAGAGAGAGAAGGACACTGTGACAGTTGGGACAAAGGGGAGAGAGAGAGGGCTCCGGATAATGAATCATTAATGATGAGGAGTTGTGTGAGGGGGGGGAGGGCTGGGACCCCTCCACGTGCTGTGGGCACTGGGGATGGTGGGGATGGGGAGAGATGGGTTATCTCTCATCTGAACGTGGCTCCAGCAGGACATTCCCATAGTGACCACAGTTATTTTATTTTTATTTGGAACGCAAGGTCAGTAATAGAGACCTGAGGAGCAGAAAAGGACTCAGAAATAATTCATCCTCCTGCCTTGGTGGGGTTTTTTTTCATGGTTTTGGCTGAATTCAAAGTACCACAGTGTTCTTGGCCTACCAGACTTGACCTGCTTTGGCTGGGGGGAAGACACTCCACCTTGTCCTGCTGAGGTGAGGGGCAGGCTCTGCTGAGCTGCATTTCACAGAGGAGAAAAGGGAATATGTTTCATCCTATAGATGATGTTACCTAACTCACTGGAATTTGTAATTTTCTGAATCCCCAAATCAATTAAAAAAATTAGAAGCTGAATAACTTTTACTCAGCATAAAAGAAATGTCCTGGTTTACCTCAGCAGAAAATCCCAGGTGTTTAAAGGCAGTTTACGCCTCTTCAGATGCAAAGATTAACACAAAACCCCAAGTGTGAGATTTGTACAGAAAAGGAGTTATGGGCCATTGTTTTAAAGGCAAAAATCTGCTGATTTCCTTGTTTAGGAATTCAGGATTTTGGAGATTCTCCTCAAAATGATGTTTTTTCTTTAAGCTGAGAAAGAGGTGAAGGACAAGAGGGAGGGAGTGACAGTGTGAGTTTGAAATGCAGCAGAGGCACAGGCTGAGATGGAGAGAGCCAGGCTGGGATGTCTCAGCCAGGGCTGACCACCAGCAACATTTATTGTCGCTTTGGCAGGGGCTGCCCAGGGAGGGTTGGAGTGCCCATCCCTGCAGGGGCCCAAGGAAGGGACAAGGGGGGACTCCATGGGCTGGGGGGGGCTTTTCCAGCCTCAGGGATCCTGTGGAAGATGCCTATGGGGCTGATGGTTCTTGAGTCCGGTGGGAAGAACCTTGTCCAGGCTGGGAAGTGAAGAGCAGGTTGTGACCTGGCCAGGTGAGCAGGGTCCCTCCAGCCCCACAAGCAAAATCCCTTCATGCTCCATCCCTTTCTCCCTCCCCATCTGCCCTGGAGCTCTGCAGAATTAACTTTGCAGCTCACAACTTCTGCTAACGCAGAAAATAGACGGCGCAGGCCCCGCAGGTGACCTCTCCCGAGCAGCCGGGAAGGGGCATTTTCCTGGCAGGCTCTCAGGCCCTGTCCTGGAGGGGAAATGTCCTTGGCCTTCGGGCTGCCCCCGCGGTGCCCAGCGCCGGGCCCAGGCTGTGGTGTCAGCAGAGTGAAGGGACAGCCACCACCCAGTGACACCTCGGGCTGTGCTGAGTCCAGGCCTTTTCCAGGCCGGAAAAGCTCTGCCCGCGACGCCCAGGGCTGTTCACTTGTCTGGCTGGTTAATTAAGCCTGGCTGCCCGGGAAGGCCCATCTGTTCCCAGGTAAATGCTGCTGCTATTTTCTCCCTTTGGCACGAGTACAAAAAGCTTCCATCAGTCCTTCCAGAGGATGGACGGGCGGTCTCGTGTGCCAGGCTTTGCATTCCTTCCCCCTTTCCTGGAAGCACAGCTGCCAGCACGGAGTCACACTGGCACTGCCATGTGTTGGTATAAACTCAGGGTAACTGAGCACAGAATGTTTGCACAGCACCCCCTCCTCCTGCTCCTCTTCCAGAGGCTCCCGTGTCCTTTGCTTTCTCTGATATCTCCTGTGGCTGCAGCTGCTCAGAATCCCTGAGTCCCCGAGGCTGGAAAATCCCCTCCAGCCCATGGAGTGCCCCCTTGTCCCTTCCTGGGACACCTGCAGGGATGGGCACTCCAACCCTCCCTGGGCAGCCCCTGCCAAGGCCTCCCCACCCTTCCCAGGGACAAATCCCTCCTCAGCTGCAACCTGAGCCTCCCCTGGCACAGCCTGAGCCCCTTCCCTCTCCTCCTGTCCCTTGTTCCCTGGGAGCAGAGCCCGACCCCCCCCAGCTCCCCCCTCCCTCAGGTGGGCTCTGTATTGTACCCTGACCCCTCAGCTGCTCCCAGCCCCGTCTGGTGCCCCAGAGAGGGACGTGGGCAGGGTTTGGTTGGTGTGCAGGGGTGATGCTGAGCTTGGTGTGTCACACATACTCACCCACAGTCACTGAGGCCACCAGAACAGCAGCATTATCGTTGCCCCATCTGCCCTGGCTGTACAGAACTGCTCCTGCCCCCGTTTCAGGTGCTGGGGACTGAGGCACCATAAGGGCAGACAAACAAATCCCCCCAAATCTATGGACTGTGATCCCAGTTTCCCCAAAGCCTGGAGGATGTCTGAGTTCCAACCCCCCTTTGCTGTTGCTCTGCCTAAAAAATCACCAAGGTTGGAAGAGACCCTTAAGCTCCTCCAGCCCCACTGTCACCATTATCACCCTTAAACCATGTCCCCAAGAGCCCAAGTGCTTGCTGGGGACCCTGGAGGAGCTCACAGCCCTGGTGAACAACTTGTCACTGCACTTTGAGAGGCCTTTGTCAAAGCCACAGCTTCTCCATCTTTGCCCTCTGAGCCCCTTTCTCCCCAACTTGTTGTCCCTGCTGGGAGCACCACCCACCAGAGGAGAACAGGGACTTTCTGGAGGAACAGCTTGGGCATTATTACACTAAATAATGATTTCAGTGTGTTATGGTTTTGGGGGTTTTCTGCTGCTCTGGTAGCGAGGGGGTTAACAACTCAGTTCTTGCCTGGACTCTCTCTGTGCTGCCAGGGCCTTCAAGGTTATAGAGTAGAGATAAACGCGTCTCTGCAAATAACATACTTGGGAGAGAAGAAAAAAAAGTTCAGTAGTAAGATGTAGTGTGCCGGCTCAGAACCTGCGTTGGGAGGCTGAGAGATTTGAAGGCCCCCAGGCCCACGAGAGAAGGGGTAGAGATGTTCTTCCAGGCATCCCGCTGCTGCTTGTGAATTGGACTGACCATGGTGAAAACCTATGGACCAAAGAGAGAGAACCAGGACCGCAGAATCCGTCTAAGCATTAAGACTGAAGATGGAGAGGTAAAAACTGGTGTCATAGGTTAGTGTTAGAGGTGAAAAGTTTTAATCATGTTTTCTTTCACCCTGCCCCCTCCTTGCTTCCCGAGTTCCCGGAAATCCCCCTACCTGCTGAACCGGTTTAACCGGTGGGACCCCAAGGGGGGTCTTGGGATTGGTGGTTCGNCTCCCCAACTTGTTGTCCCTGCTGGGAGCACCACCCACCAGAGGAGAACAGGGACTTTCTGGAGGAACAGCTTGGGCATTATTACACTAAATAATGATTTCAGTGGAACAAGTCCTCGTTTGAAATTGGACCTGATGATATGCACCCAGGTAAACCAGCTAAAATACACACTTTTGCACTTCTACAGCTAACAAAGGAAACTTCTTGGTTCTAAAATCTTACTTAGCACTGGGAAGGGACCAGCTCTGTGTGGATAACGATTCCCAGAACTCCTGGGACTGTGCTGTGAGCAGGGCAGGTCCATCAGCCCCGGTGAAGTGCCACAGTAACTCTGTGCCCACAAAGGGAACACGAAGCTGCATTTCCGCCGCGGTGGGGAGCAGGGGCTGGTGGGATGAGCCCCAGCCAGGCTGGCCTTGCTCTGAGGTGGGGTGGAAGGGGTTGTGGGGAGGCTCTGAGGCTTCTGCCTTCCCTTGGCTGGGCTTCCTGTGACGCCAGCGTGGTTAATAAACCATCTATTTCCCCAAACACGCAGCAGCTTCCTGGAGAGCCTGGAGAGGCACAGCAGCCACCTGTGGTTGGGTCTGTATGTGTCCCCTCCTCGCTGTTCCCAGAAGAGGCTGTTCTCTGCCCTGTCTCCTGCAGCACCTGGTGCAGCACCTGGAGCTGGCCTGTGCCTGAGAAAAGGCTCTGAGAGGAGGATTCTTAGAGTCATAGACTGGTTTGGGTTGGGAGGGACGTTAAAGCCCATCTTGTCCCACCCCTGCCATGGGCAGGGACACCTCCCACTGTCCCAGGTGGCTCCAAGCCCCCTCCAGCCCGGCCTTGGATGGGGAAGGTGGTTGGATCGGCTGCAATAACTTGAGAAGCCGCAGAAAGAAAGCCATAACTACAGAAAGACAATAACATATATTGTTTCTCGTGGGCAATGTGGTTCTGGTTGATGGTGTCATAACGCAGCTCTTTGAAGTGACATGAGGTCAAGAGTTTTGCTGGTGGGGACAGGCTGAGAGCTCCTGGGAGCAGATCAAAACATCAACGCATTTGTGTAACCCCAAAGTGCCCAAACCTCAGCCCTGAGCCTTCCTGAGGCCCTGGGCTGCACACTCTCACTGCAGGTTCAGTGGCAGCAGCTCTGGGGGCCTGGGCTGTGGAAGCCTCCGTGGTTTTGGCTTTAGGAGAGAAGCTGAAGTGTCAGGTGTTCTTTGTACATAAAATAAGTTTTGCTGCTGCAAGCTGCACCGGTGCTCTCCTGGAATAACAGAATCCCGGGATCCCTGAGGCTGGACAATCCCCACCCAGCCCATGGAGTCCCCCCTTGTCCCTTCCTGGGACACCTGCAGGGATGGGCACTCCAACCCTCCCTGGGCAGCCCCTGCCAAGGCCTCCCCACCCTTCCCAGGGACAAATCCCTCCTCAGCTCCAACCTGAGCCTCCCCTGGCACAGCCTGAGCCCCTTCCCTCTCCTCCTGTCCCTCGTTCCCTGGTCCCTCCTCTGCCCTGAAAGGGAAATGGAAACCTCCCCTGCGTGTTCTCAGGGTGTCAGAGTAACGAGCAAACCAGGAATTGCTCTGGGACACGGGGCCAGCACAGCAGAACATCCCTGGTCTAGTTAGGAAGAGGTTGGAGTCTATTATTTGCCATAAAGTAGAACAATGGATTTTTTGGGGGGGGGCTAATAGTGCTGAGCATTTTCTGCCCTCGGTTTCCCTCTCCCTCTGAACGGGTCAGGAGTGAAACAATTCCCCGGGAGGTGCTCGGATCACACGGGCAACAACCAGCACATGTTTGGAATGAATAAAATCAGGACATTCTTGCCAAGTAGTTTCGCAAATGCTCAAATATAGTCAAACAAAGACTTAATCTGGGCTCAGAGACACGTATCTCAGCAGATGTGTGTAAACTAAATGAACCCCCCTGGGAACGGCGCTTAGGAGTTATTCTTAGGGAGGGAAGGACAAGGATGGTCCATCTGTGAATTTATTACATCTGAAAGTCATCGCTGGCCTGGAGGACAGCGAGGCAGATTTTTCAGGAAGTTTGGAGGTCGTTCCTAAAAACCTCTGTTTAATTAAAATCGAGTCCCTCGGAAGGTGAGCAGAGAGTGACACACTGAGGCGTGGCTGGGCAGGAGAGGACAGGTCGTTCTGTTCCTGGGGGCAGTGGGACCAGGATTTTGTGGAGTGACTGGATCAATACAGAAGTTTTTACTCTTTTGATACTTCCTCCCTCGTCAGAATCCATCTCTTGAACTTAAATGTTTTGGGAATTGCTGATGTAAAACATTATGTGAAAATTCTGGTGTAAAGATTCTCTGTGGTGCAGAACTCTCTGATGGGTGGTTTTTAACTTTTCCATGCAAGGTGGTAAGACAGGAAAATGAAATAAGAAAATACCCAGAGCTGGAGCAGTTAAAAATCTTCTCAGGCCTGAAGGTTTTTTAGAAACATCTAAAATGAAATAGATTGAAATCATGCTTCCTTCTGTATCTACAAAGGCACCTGGGAGAATGAAGGGACTGTGAAATGCTTTACATTTTTTAAAACTTACATTTTTATTTTTTTACATTTGTCAGAGCTCTGTAAATGTGAATCACAACATTTTAATTCAATTCTCTTTGGAGACTAAATCAGTGGTAGGAGTCCGGGTACAGCTTTGGTCAAAGAAATGGGAACAGAATTAGAGAAAAGGAGTCACAGGGTCAGTGAGGTTGGAAAGGACCTCCCAGCCCATGGAGTCCAACCTGAATTTCCTCAGCCTGTGACCAACCCATGGATTTCCCCATGGAAAGGGTGGGGCACAGGCTGGACTCCACGAACTGAGAGGGTTTCTCCAACCTTGGTCATTCTGTGCTTTTCTTTAAACACTTTTCCTGGCTGGGGACAGCAGGAATTTGGATCCTTTAATGATTCTTACACAGGTGTCCTCAACAATCTGGCAGGAAGAGGAAGCAAACCCAGCAGCACACCCGATTCTGCCTGTTCTCAGCTGTGACTCTTCGGCAGCAGAACGATTTTTAAACTGACAAATGAGGAGCTGGAAAAGCTACGAATGTGGGAGCAGTTACTTGCTATCAAAAGAAGTATTTTTATTTTTAAAAAGTCTGTCAAAGAGAGAATCTTCATGCTGTCCACAGTGTTTTACCCAGGGGGATCCTCCTGAGCAGGGAGGACTTGAGGGAAGCTCTGATGTATTTTGTGGGCGGTTTGTTTCCATTTAGGTAAAAGCTTTAATCAACACTAATGACACTTTTGTCGAAGGCAGAGGCTCAGGAGCAGCACTGGCTGCACTCAGCTGCATCCCTGCTTTTCTCCCAGGAGAACTGATGCTCCTGTCCCAGTCTAGAGGCACACGGAGCACACGGAGCTGGGCAGTGCCAGGTCTGTCCCTGGGACCCTTCTGTGCCTTTGGCTCTCACACTCTTTTATTACTGCACCAACTTTATTGCTGCTTTGGACCTCTGACTGCTGAAGAGAAAACATTTCCTGTCCAAGGAATTCCTGCCTGTCCCAGGGCCATCCTTAAGGGATGGACAGGGGATGACATTGGCAGTGATCGCTGCCTGAGCCCAGAAACTCATCCTGGGATACCAAACCTGCAGGACTGGGCTGTTTCCTTCATCTCCAGAGGTGTTTGCCTCGCTCTCCAGGGATTCCTGGGACACCTTGTGCACACTCTGTGGGGAGGGAAGGTGCTCCCAGGCACTGGATGCCATCAGTGTGATCAGCACCACGCTGCTCAGAGCAGCACAGATGAGGTTTTTAATAGAGAAGAGATTTTAATGTGATCACCTGCAGTGCCTGTCCCCAAGCCAGAATCCCAGGATGTGCTGAGCTGGAAGGGACCCACCAGGATCGTGGAGTCCAGCCCTCAGCCCTGCACAGCCCCATCCCCAGAGTCCCCCACTGTCCCCACAGGATCATCCCAACCCTCCTGCAGCTCTGGCAGCCTCGGGGCTGTGCCCACTGCCCTGGGGAGCCTGGGCACTGCCCAACCACCCTCTGGGGAAAGAAGAACAACCTTGTCCTGAGATCCAACCCAACTCCAGCCATTCCCTGGCTCCTGTCCCTGCTCCCCCCAGAGCAGAGATCCGGGCCTGCCCCTCCCCAGGAATTGTCACTGCCATGAGGTGACAACTCCCCTCAGGCTCCTCTGCTCCATCTGGACACACCGAGTGCCCTCAGCTGCTCCTCACACCTTCTCCATCTCCGTGTCCCTGCTTTGGACACTCCTGAATGCCTCGATATCTTTCTTGTTTTGCAGTGCCCGAACTGCCCCAACATTCCTGGTGAGGCCAGGATGTGCCAAACGCTGCCGCTTTCATCGACTGCAGAGCGGCACAGATGATTTATTTTTAATAAAAGACAGGTTTGAAGGTTTCATCTCCAGCCAGAGGGTTTTCGGCCCGGCCCGTGCCGCACCTCGCCGGCTCTCTCTCTGCAGCGCTTCACCGGCCCAGCTGGAGCTTTCTCCATCCCTCCCAGAGCCTGGGCATCCCGCCGTGCCATGGCTGGAGCTTTCCCCATCCCTCCCAGAGCCCGGGCATCCCGCCGTGCCA
>WEKX01004736.1:43927-67748 GCA_013390025.1 Pitta sordida
AAGGGGTGGGAGGGGGGGGGAAGGGATGGAAGGGGTGGAAAGGGATGGGAAGGCATGAAAAGGGGTGGGAAGGGGTGGGAAAGGGTCCCGTCCGTCCCGTCGGGAACACCGGGAGCTCCCGCCGGGAATGGCCGGGAATGTCCGGCAGGCGGCGCTGCGGAGCGGCGGCTGCTCCCGTTCCCCCCAAAATCCCGGGATAGGGAACATCCTCCCCCCAAATCTTGGGATATGGAACATCCCCCCAAAATTCCGGGTAATAGAACATCTCCCCCTCCCCTCCCCAATCCCCGGACACAGACTGTCCCCCTCTGGGACACAGAGCACGTCCTCTCCTGCTCCCCCAAAATCCCAGGTCACAGAGAACCCTCTGCCAAAATCCCAAACCTGAAACACAGAGAATCCCCTCCTTCAAATCCCAGGACACAGAGCATGTCCTCTCAAAATACTGGGACATACAGCACCCCCTACCCCAAAATCCCGGGTCATAGAAAACCCCCCTTCCAAAATCTGGGACATAGAACTCCCCCCCCGCTCCCCAAATGAAAAATTCCTGGGACACAGCACAGCCTGGGACAACTGGGAATGTTCACCTGGGGAAGAGAAGGATCCAGGGAGACCTTGGAGCCCCTTCCAGAGCCTAAAGGGGCTCCAGGAGAGCTGGAGAGGGACTGGGGACAAGGGATGGAGGGACAGGACACAGGGAATGGCTTCCCACTGCCAGAGGGAGATTGGGAAGGGATTCCTGGCTGGGAGGGTGGGGAGGGGCTTGGATGGAATTCCCAGAGAAGCTGTGGCTGCCCCTGGATCCCTGGGAGTGTCCCAGGCCAGGCTGGAGCCCCCTGGGACAGTGGGAGGTGTCCCTGCCCATGGCAGTGGTGGCACTGGATGGGCTCTGAGGTCCTTTCCAACCCAAACCCTTCTGTGACTCCATGACTTTCTGAGTCAAAGAGAATAACCACAACATTTTATACCTGGAGAGCAGAACACAGAACTTGTTGCATCAGACTCTCTTTTCCATGCACTGCTCAGGAGGGGGAAAGGGGATAAAGCCTTTTCACTCCAGGGACATTTTACCACATCCAGGTGAACTAAGAAAAGCAGTTCTGCAGGGCAAGCATAACCAGGAATGGGGGAAGTGTCCAGTAACACATGCATGTTCCCAAACTGACACTGAATTTTGGCTTGTGGTGCAATCCTGGGCGAGGTGCTGAGTCCTGAGCTCTTTCTCTTTCTGTTCTCCACATACAAAATGGAAACAAGAATTCCCAGAGCCAGTGTAGGGATTGATCCTGTTGGGTTTGGACAGTGCCCATGTGCTCCTGGGACAGGGGTTGGATCACTCCGGACACATATTGTTCAGTTGTGGGTGTTCTGGTGTTTTGGCTGCTCCTTTTCCAAGCCTGGATCAGAGAAAGGCCCTGAGTTGGGTGTGAGAGCTGCATCCTCAGGGATGGGAAGGGCAGGGAAGGGGCAGGGAAAGCAAAGTGGACAAAGGGAAGGTAGGAATTCCTGCCAGGGGTGGCTCAGATTCGTCCCTGGCAGTGAAGAAGTTAAAACTCATAGGGTTATTCATGAATTCCGCTTTTTAAAAACATGTCCCATTAAAATGCAGATTTAGTCTTCCATTTGCAAAGAACATCGTTATTTCAAATTCTGTATGGGAATCCTTTTTGTATTTGTATCTTTTGGGTGGAAAGTCCAGCTGCCTCTTGTGAGATTGCACATATCTCTTCAGATGTCAACAAATCATTGAGAAGTGTCAGAAAGGGGGAAATGAAAGATAATTATTCAAGCCATGGAGAGCTACTTTGAAAGTGAATAGAACCTGTCAGATAGTCTTTTGAGAACAGCAGTTGGCTGCTTGTATTGGATATATTAAATGGACATATCTAGAGGCAAGTAATGCTGCTTTAGATTCAGATCAGTCGAAGTCGGAGGATTTGGCTGCTGGAGGGAGCTGAAACCACCAGAAATTATGGAGGGGGAAATCAGCTGGGAAGGTGTTTTATCGAGTTATGGTGACATGTGAAAAGAAAGAGAAAGCTCTGTAAATAAAGCTGAAGAAACAGAGGCTTTAATATTTATCTCTTCTATTTTGAAGCTGTAGTGGGGTCAAGGACAAGGAGGATTTGACTGAAATGGGAATAAACAGGTTGGTGGAGGTGTAAAAGGGCTCGTTGCTGACAGGAACAGGCCCCAGGTGGAGAAGTCACCCTCAGGTGTGACAATGCCATTGAGGGTTTGACCCTCACCCCCAGAGCTGCACAACTTGTCCCTGGGAGCAGCTTTCCGGGGATCCAGGGGGATCTCCCACGGCTGGAATCCTCAAATACATTGAATTTATCTCCTTGTTTCCCTCAGCACTCCGAGGAGAAGGGATTTCCCAGGGAGCAGAGCCCAGCTCCCTGAGCCTGCTGGTTCTCCTGGGAAAGCTGGTTTTGGTGACAGGAGGAGCTGAGGGTGTCCTGGACCCTCAGTGGTGCAGGGGATGAGCAGGAGACCAGCCGGAGTTCTGGGCTTCAGCCACCCTGAGCCACGTTTGTGCAGAGCAGGGGGACAAATGAGGCCTTCAGGATCCTCCAGTGCCACCCTCACCCAGCAGAACCACCCCCAATCCGTGTCCCCAGGGGCCACATCCAGCCACCTCTGGAGCACTCCCAGAGACTGGGACTCCAACACCCCCTGGGACACTGATTCCAATCCCTGACCCCTCTGGCAGGGAAAAGTTGTTCCTCATCTCCAGCCTGAACCTGCCCTGGTGCCACTTTCACCTGGGACAGGGCAAAAGATCCTGACCCACCCCTCCCCTCACTACAACCTCCTTTCAGGTGCTCCAAGAACATTTATTTGGAGGAATTTGTCCCTGGAAAGGGTGGGGAGGCCTTGGCAGGGGCTGCCCAGGGAGGTTTGGGTGGGATTTTGTCCTTCCTGTGTCATTCCTGTGTCTCTCAGACGGCCCAGGAATGTTTTACCCTCATCCTGCAGCCCCAGAGGGACAGCCCAGTAACAAAACTGGATGCCATTAAAATGTTTCCTTTAGCTTTTTAAAATTCAACTAAATATCCTGCGTTGTGCAGCAAGAGCAAATCAGAAATCTGTTCCTACATTGTGATCCTGGCCAGAATCCCCTCCAAAAAACCCCACAGATTAAAGGACATGTTTGTCCCTCTGGCCTGGGACATTTATGATGTGCCCAAGCTAAAGATGATGCCCAGATCCTCAACAAGTCAGGAAAACCCCAGTGTGCAGGGTTTCTCTGTGCCCTGCATGTTCTCTGCCTCTCCTGAGACCCTGCTAAAGAATTTCCACATTGTCCCCTGCCACTTCCAGCCCCTTTCCCTTGAAAAATTGCCTTGAAGAAAAGTGGGAGCCACTCAGGGATGGGTTTGCAGTTATTGCACAATGTTATATTTTGAAAATCTGAATTGAAATTTTGAATATATTTTGGGAAATTTTGGAACTGGGTGTTCTTTAAGGTCCATCCCAACCCAATCCATGATTCTCTCTGTGGTGGCCCAGAGAGCTGTGATGGGCTGGGACAAACTGGGCCCAGGTGTGATGAACCGCAAAACACTGAATGAATTAACTCTGCCCCAAGTGCTCCTTATTTTACATGGAATTTTTAACAGGAATGGCAGTTTTCCCTCTTCCCCTTCCCTGCTTTGTTTGGGATAACACACAGGGGAGGGGATGCTGCACCCAAATCAGTTCATGCTGCAGCTCCAAGGGATTAAAATGAGAGACAGAAACAGCCAGAAAGAAGTTTGAAGCACAAAAAAAAAAGAGTTGTCTTTGGGGAGCTTTGTCCTTTCTCCAGGGAGTTTTCCTACCAGATAATCTTTGAGGTGGTGGAACAAGGTATTTAAATCTCTGTTTCAATACAGGGAAAGGAAGAAGAAAGAAAAGAGACAGCAAAAGGTGCCTTTTTTCTGTCAAAACAATCTACCTCTTATTTTTAAAAAAATTATCCTACTGATAATTATGGCTTAGCAAATGGGATTTTAAATTCAAATGTATTTTTTCTGCTGAGAAACCAATATATGGCTTTGATTAGTTTTCTTCTAACCTAAGAATGGGGTTTTGTGCATGTCTATAAATATATAAATGCATATAAATATCTATATAAAACTATATAAAGTAGTTGAGATTGGGTTGTGTTTGAATATTTGGGTTTTTTGGTGGGAACTGTGTCCCTGCCTGGAGAGGTTGATGGACCCAACCCCAAGAAATCCTCAGTGATCTGGGAGGATTCCAAATCCTCAGTGAGAGCTCCCTGCAGGCCCCAGGCAGTGTCACTGTCCCTGCACCCCAGGACAACCTCCTGCAGCATTTTTCCAGGTGCTTTTCCAGGATTCAAGGAATCCTGAGGGATTTTTAGTGCCAGGGGTTGTGTGGCTGAGAGTCCAGGGCATGCAAACCTGTGTGGGTAACACAAGTTCCAGGTCAAAAATGCAGTTTAATCCCTCCTGTGCAAGGTTTATAATTCCTCAGGGGATTGAGAGCCTTTGCCATTGAAAACTCCATGTTGGGGACTGATTTTTTTTTAAATCTATTGGTCTTGCAAACTGTATTTTCATATGAAAAGATAGAGTTTGGGTGTTGAGATGTTGGAGCTCAGACTGCTCATGCAAAGGCATTTTATGCCTGAGGGGGGAAAAAGTGCTAAAAAAGAATTTCTGCTAAATTGAAAAGAGAGTTTTGACACAGAATTCAGTTCCAAGGTCAAACTGGGCAAGATAATTTGGTCCTGACTTTATTTCTCGTTTGGTCGGGTCCTGGTGCTGAGAACACCAAGGCTGGGCTTTGGTCCCTGCGTGGGCCTTTGTCTGAAGAGTTGGACTCCCTGATCCCTCTGGGTCATTTCCAACTCAGGATATTCTGTGATAGCCTTTATTTTATTAGCTTTATTTATTAGCTGTAATCACAGCTCTGATGCTCTGAAGCAGCTGCAAAGCCTGACCTGTGCAGGGAGGATTTGCTGCTCCAGGTGCTGTCAGGAAAACGAGCCTTTTCCTGCCTCACTTTCCACCCCAGAAATCCCAGATTTATCCAAGCTGTGTCACTGGCAATGTGAAATTACTGCCCATTTCTATCCTCTCTGACCACCTTTAGCTTTCAGTGGGTGTGAGCCCACAGGTCTGATCCTGTGCCAGGGATGTGCATCCCAGTGCCACCCCAGTGCCTGTGGGAGCCCCTTCCAGCCAACCTTAATTCGGCTTCACAACAGGGATGTTGGGCTCCTGCTGAACAGCAGGGCTCTGCAGGGAGCTCCCACCAAGTCTGTCAGCTGTCCCTGTGACAGGACTGGCCTCTCCAAATCCTCCTCTCAGCCGCTCCGGGAGACATTTCCCTGAGGGATGTGAGGGGACATTTCCCTGAGGGACGTGAGGGGACGTTTCCCTGAGGGACGTGAGGGGACGTTTCCCTGAGGGACGTGAGGGGACGTTTCCCTGAGGGATGTGAGGGGACATTTCCCTGAGGGACGTGAGGGGGCCCCATAAATCTCCTCCTTTGGGACGTTTCCCTGAGGGACGTGAGGGGGCCCATAAATCTCGTCCTTTGGGACGTTTCCCTGAGGGATGTGAGGGGACGTTTCCCTGAGGGACGTGAGTGGGCCCATAAATCTCGTCCTTTGGGAACACGATGTTGGCGCCTTCCCCCGTGCCCAGTTGAGGTGTGGCTGTGCCCACAGTGCCTCGGTTGAGCTCAGCAGCCCTTTGTGAGGCCGTGGCACACTCGGGCTCCCCAACTGGCACCGGGGAGAAAGAGGCGCTTGTTTCCCCACCGTGGGAGGGTGCCCAGCCAAAGCAGGGCCCCGGCGCAGGTGGTGCCCAGTCAGTGAGGGGGTGTTGGAGGCAAAGCTCGCAGGTGCTGCCTCTGCAAAGGGCCGGGTGCTTCCTGGGCCCGGGGAGAGCCGAGCAAGGGCTGCCAAGGCCAGACAGAACCGCTCTGTTGCCTTAAGAGTGCATGAAAAAAGATGTTTCAATGCTGTCGTCGGATCTGGGTGGTTTGCCACGGAGGACAAAAAGTCTCCTGTAAAATTGGATTTAAATAGTCCTATCTCACTTGTGCTCTGGGCGAGCAGATTCCATTGTGCCGGTGTCCCCTCCGCAGTATGATATCATAGCTTCAGAGGAAGGCTTTATTTAGAGGTCACATTAGTTTGTCCTGGGGATGTAATCATTTTTTGTGTCACGGACAATGTTTTACTGTGAAGATATGGGCCAGATGGCTCAGCCACTTGCAGTCCAGAGTTAAACAGGCTCTTTATTGTGGGGGAATAAACAGAACCTTTTGTCCCCTGCTCGTGAAACTCTAGTGTCCACCGCCGGGCAAAGATGAAGTATGAAATTTTCACGGCTGAGGGAAGAATATGTAAAACAACAAGTAAAAAGGGGGGGTGTGGGCTTCCAAAACATTTCCTCATTGTCCCTTCTGTTTTTTTTTCCTTTGGTAAATATGAGGTATTTCCATGCCTTGCCATTGTCTGGTGTTGCTAAGCACTCGGGTGCCGCTCGTCCCTCTGTCCCCAGCCCGGGGAGTATCTTCCACCCCAATAGTCCCCACGGCCCAGGGGCACCACCCCAGGAATTCCTGCTCCCAGGGCCCTGGGCAGGTGTCTTGTCTGGGCAGGTAGATCATTGCCAAGTCCGTGTCTCATTATTTATTGGTTTATATCCCTGAAATCTCCCCCTTGGCCGTGACTCTCCCGTGAGCTGGTAGCACATGAAAGGATGGCTGGCAAGCGAGTAGAGAAAAAGATATTTTCCTCCACACCAAAGAGGTCAGATTCTTTTTGCTCCCCATTTTTCCCCCCCTCCAAGCCTGGCATAAAACCCCACCAAGGGTTTTTTTCCCCTAAAGAAAAGGTACATTTTCAGTTTAAACTCAGCCCATCCCCAGCTTCCTACGTGGCAATGTCAGAAGTATTTCTTTCCTCTCCCTAATTGCGACCAAAGCCAACCTTGACTGGCAAGGAGAAAGTCCCTGACAGGTTTGGGCTCGGTCCAGACCTTCTCAGAGAGTCTGTCAGGCAACTGTTTGACAGTATGCAAATGTATGCAAATGGGGGGACACTGGCCGAACACCTGCAGAAAGTGTCCATCCCCACTCCCGCTCTGCTGTACCTCCCCGGCGCGTGGGGCTTCGGAACGCTGCTCCATCTCCCTCTGTCAGGGCATTTTGTGTCCGTCAGCAGAACGTGGGGCTGGGGAGAACCGCGCTCTTTGGGCCCCTGCCAGCCACGGTGCCGTGGCTGCCGTCCAGCCCTTGTGAATCCTCTTCCCTTCAGCATCCCAACCCTTCTGGGCTTGCCCGTGTCAAGGAAGGCCTTCTGTTTTCCTGGGAGTAAAGGCATCACGGCGGTGGAGCCGCAGCCAAACAACAAAAAGGCTCTTTCTGGGCAGCAGCTGGAGCTGGGGCTGGGCTCAGGAACCTGCAGAGAAGGAGAGGCACCTTGAATGAGGCAAAATTGCCAGCCACGTTCTGCCTGCTGAAGAGAAACCCGGGCTGGCACAGCCCTGGGAACCAGCTGTGGGTGTCCCCTGAGCCCCACAGAGAGCTGGGGGTCTGGTGGGGTCTGTGCTCTGCAGGGTTTGCTCCCTGAGGTCTCTGCAGGGGGAAGGAGAAGGGGGATGAATTTTGGAGGGCTCCTTAAGGCTGCAAATTCAGGAGAGTTTGGGACCTACAGCCAGAATCCAGACCACGTGTGGGAAGCTTTGAGAAGGTGCTGGTTGGAGTAGTGACACACATCCCACACCAACCTGAAGCCAAAGCAGGGAGTGAACCCCTCCAGATCCCGTGGGGCAGCTTCAGTTTTATAAAGCTGAACATCTGAGCTGGGGGCGATGGGGCTGGGGGCTGCCTGGGGACATGGCACAGCTTCCAGCTGGGGCTGGATCCCAACCTGAACCAGCTCTGCCATTCCCCTGAGCCATGGCCTCTGTTAGAATCAGAGAATCCCAGAATGTCCTGAGCTGGGAGGGACCCCCAGGGCTCCCCCAGCAATCCCAGCCTGTCCAAAGGCTCCTGGAGCTCCATTCCCTGGGGAGCCTGGGCAGTGCCCCACCACCCTCTGGGGGAAGAAGAACCTTTTCCTGGCAAACCAGCTGTGCTGCTGGAGGTAAAACCTTCACTTTGGTTGGTCATCAGCTCCAGGAGGAGCCAGGAAACTCTAGATTTGAAACCCAGCTTGAAACCCGGACAGTAAAACATGAATAAAGGTTTTGGGATATGAGGCACTGTACAGACACCACAGCCAGGTGCAGCACCGAGCTTTAGGGGTAAAGGCCTGCCTTGGGACTGCCAAAATATGGGAATTTGGGATAACACTGGTCTTGGAAATGCAGAAGGGCTTCTGCTGAAAGCCAGGCAGACTTTTAAGAGGTTGGTGGTTGTTCCTGGGGCTGTTTCTTTGGCTGGGGGTGAGTAAGAAACAGGCTCTAGCACAGAGAAGAGGATGGATAATCCACAGGGTGCCAAGCAGAGCTCCCCTGGCACCAGCTTTGTCATCTGCCCCCCTGGAACTGGACTCACAGAGAGACCCACTCTAATTCTCCCTGCTCCGTATGGAAATCAGCTCCCGCTTTCCCTGGAGAGAGAAAACAAGCGGATCCTCCATCCTGGCTTTTTTGTTTTGGGTTTTTTTTTTCCTTCTTACACTTTGGAGCCCAAGGTAGCTGCATTTAGCAGCTTTAGTGTCCTTTCATTGCTGCTGCTCGCAGGGTTGTGGTCACTCAGGCAGCAGTAACTTTGAAAAAATGACCCGTCTACACCCAAACAATAACAGAATCCCCCTTTTTATGTTGGCAACGCCCACCGCTTTCTCTCGCCTTCAGGACTCCCCACGTAGACGCAACTGTTTGACCAGCCTCCTTCTGAACAACTTAATTAAGCAAAAGAAAAAGTGTCAGTTTCTGCCAACCCCACAAAAACAGAGCCGTGGGGGGAAAAAGGGGCCGCGGCACCAGCCCGCATTCCTCGAGGGCTGAGGAAGGGAGAGCTGTGCCAGGCACGGCCGGGGCACCGCGGGATGTCCCACGGGTCACCCGCCGGGACAGGGGCTGGGGGACCTCGGCATGCAGGATCCAGGGGGGCACATGGGTGTCTGTCCTGTCCTGCAGGATCCAGGGCGACACACGTGTGTCTGTTCCTGTCCTGCAGGATCCAGGGCGACACACGTGTGTCTGTTCCTGTCCTGCAGGATCCAGGGCGACACACGTGTGTCTGTTCCTGTCCTGCAGGATCCAGGGCGACACACGTGTGTCTGTTCCTGTCCTGCAGGATCCAGGGCGACACACGTGTGTCTGTTCCTGTCCTGCAGGATCCAGGGTGACACACACAGGTGTCTGTCGTGTCTGTCCTGCACGATCCAGGGGGGCACACGAGTGTCTGTCCTGCAGGATCCAGGGTGGCACACGGGTGTCTGTCCTGTCCTACAGGATCCAGGGTGGCACATGGGTGTCTGTCCTGCAGGATCCAGGGTGCCACATCGCTGTCTGTCCTGTCCTGCAGGATCCAGGGTGACACACGTGTGTCTGTTCCTGTCCTGCAGGATCCAGGGTGGTACATGTGTGTCTGTCCTGCAGGATCCAGGGTGACACATGGGTGTCTGTCCTGTCCTGCAGGATCCAGGGTGGCACATGGGTGTCTGTCCTGTCCTGCAGGATCCAGGGTGGTACATGTGTGTCTGTCCTGCAGGATCCAGGGTGACACATATGTGCCCATTCCTGTCCTGCAGGATCCAGATATGACCAAAGGAGCCCCCTTTTCCCTGCTGGGGACCAAACTCCATAGCTCAGGAGGCTCCCAGATTTCCCTGAGCGCCTGCTGGGAGCATGTTGCACACAACATACGTGTTGTGTGTGGCACAACATGGCGAGTGCAAAACCTCTCTTCCCTGAGCAAAAAGGCCAGCAGAGGATGATGTTCATTTGCTTTCCCTCCAGTACTGGTCTCGCTCTGTGCTCCTCAGTGCCCAGCCAGCTGCTCCCTGTCCAAGGAAAGGGATGAGGCTCTTACCACAAGTGCTTCAAGGGCCTGAGCTTTCAGGGCTCTTGGGGTTTTTTTTTTGTCCAAGGGAAAAGTGTTGCTCTTAACCAAGCAGGGAAGGATGGAGCAGAACTGTCTGGCTGAGTTATGTTCTCCCTTTCTGTCTCCATCTCCATTAAAAAGGCATAAATTCATTTTAGGCTCCAGTTCTGCAAAGGTCAGGGGCTGCTCTGGCTCTGGGATCAATGGGCCGGCTGTTCACCCCACACATGGGGGCTGTGAGGGACCACGGCTTTATCTGGGAGGGAGTTGGCCTTGGGGTGTTTCCTTTCAGCTAAACACCATGTTTTGCCCTATTCTCTCCCATTTGCTGGCAGGCAGCCTGTGTATTTCTCGGTTGGCCTCTAGTCCTCAAACCAGACCAATAAATTTGTGAATAATGGAATTTAACAAAGCCAAACAGGTCTCCAAGTCCATAAATGCTTTGCTATATTTTCCTGGGCCTGATAAACCCTCTCATTTAATAATAAAGGAATCCAACCATCAGAAGTTACATTCCTTAAGCAGTGTGATCTCTTGGAAGGCAAGTGTTACATATATTCCCTTTAGAATTCCAAGAGGGGGGAAAAACCACCAACACAACCCTCAAGTGCCATCTTTGGCTTGGGGCATCCTCAGGCTTGCTAAGCTGCTCCGACCTGGCAGGTGCACAAACCACAGACGTGTTAACACACACAGACACATAAAAACGCGCGTGTCAGGAGGGATTTGTCCCTGGAAAGGGTGGGGAGGCCTTGGCAGGGGCTGCCCAGGGAGGGTTGGAGTCCCCAAGGAAGGTCTGGCCGTGTCCCTCAGTGCTCTGGGCTGGGGGACAAGGGGGGGATCAGGATCAGGGTGGATTCCTTGGGCTGGGAAGGTTTTTCCAGCCTCAGCGATCCTGGGATTCTTACACAAACACACACATGAACACAAATAAACACACGCACAAACCCTCAGGGAGAGGCCGGAGCCGTTGTCGCCGCAGGGCCTGGGATGCAGCAGCGGGTGCTGGGAGCCCCTGGACACCCAGGCTGACTTTGGGGTACAATCTCACACTGGTTTTACTGGGTTGCACACCCACGAGAGGCAGAGGGGACTGTTCCCCGAGGCCGCTGTCCCGTGTGGAGCCATGGCCTTTCACAGAGTTACAAACCCGCAGCAACGGGGCGTTTGCTCACCGGCAAAACCACAACGGCCCCAATATTAAAGGGCAAAGAAGGCAGAAACCCTTTTCTGCAGCCTCCGACTGTTCCATTCTCTCCACACAAGGGTACAGGAGCGGCCGCCTTTATTGTGATTAATATCTGGGAAGCTTCTTAACAAGGCTTAGCTTGATAGGTGGCTCTTGTTGGAGGAAATTTATGGCCTGGTACTTCCTCAGTGAGACTTCCCACGTTGAATTGTTGAACATTACTGACCCTGATGCCCAACACGAGGGGGTGGGGATTTACACAGATGTCTGGTAACTGTGGAAGGTGCAAAAATCCAGAAGAACAACCTGCATTACATCCATTGGAGGCGGCTGGTTAGCAGAGGTCAGGGGGAGGCCCGAGCCTGTGTGTGTGAGCCGCAGTGTTTTGGTGCAGTTTGTTTTTTGATTAGTGCAGTTCATGACCGGGCCATCCCACCTGAATAACAATCAGAGAGACTCAGAGCGGGCCAAGGAGGGCAGGGCCGCCCGCAGGGCCGCCCATATGGAGCCCAGCCCTGGCGAGTGCAGAACCTTCCCAAACCCAGATGGTTCGGCTTGACGGCCTTGGCACGGCCCCAGCAATAACCGGCGACGATATGAAATCATCAGGATCCTGACCCCCCCTCCGTCCCCCTGCCCAGCTCCTGCTTTTCCCCTGCTCGCCCCGCTCCCTCCCTCCCTCCCACTGTACGTGTCGAAACAAAGCCATATGGGGAAGGGAGCCGTGGATTAATGAACGTGCATGAAACGGGGATTGGCCGCCGCTAACGACGCTGTCATTAAACCCCAGAGCCTGCGCCCCCTCCTCTTTATTCCCCAATTTTTGTTGAGTTGGGGTTTGGGTGGGTTTTTTGGTTTTTTTTTCTTTTTCTCTGACATGATATTTGCCTCGATAAAGAAAAGGGTGAGCAGATGGGAGGGCAAGGCTGTGCTGCTGTGGCAGGAGGTTGGGAGCATCCAGCCCCCCGTGCAGGAGGAGGTGGAGTGATTGGTGGTTTGGTTTGGGCACAAGGAGCTGCTGCCTGGTGGGGGGAAGTGTCCACCTGCAGTCACTGGTTCCTGTTAACAAACACAGGGCAAATTCTCAGGGCAAATCCCAGAATCACTGGTGTTGAAAAGTCCTCCCAGCCCGTGGAGTCCAAGCTGTGACTGTCACCTTGTCCCCCAGCCCAGAGCACTGAGTGCCACACCCAGTCCCTCCCTGGACACCTGCAGGGATGGGGACTCCAGCACCATGGGATAGTTACAATAACCAGCAGCTGGAAGAGCCAGAGTGGCACCTCAGGAACCAGTAAAATCCAGTCTGGCCACTGGTGGTCCCTGAGCACTGTGGTTTGGGGACTGGGATGCATCTGGGGGGTGCTGGGTGTGCAGGGTGGGAAGGGCAGGAGCAGGGCTGAGGTGACCAAGGTTTACCAGGGTCCCCACAGGGGCCTGGGGACAGTTTTGGTTTGCTGCCAGCAGCCAGGAGACCCTGTGGTGAGGGACAGAGAGGGGCCCTCTGACCAGCTGGGCTTAGGATGACCTTGGTCAAAGATTGGACTCGGTGACCTGGAGACCTTTTCCAACCTTATTGATTCTATTCTTTGATTTTAGAGCTCAGAGCAGGAGCCCTGGGGTTGAATAAACCAAGTGGCCCCAAGGAGGGGTAAGTTTTACTCAAGGAGCATTTGCTCAGGTGTGAAATGGGAGGAAACACTGCTGAGAAACCCTCAGACTGAAGATCTCCTGCTCTGCCTCCTTCCTTCACCCACCCCATCACAAAGGCTGGCACTGCCTTCTCCCCTCCTGCTTGAAACTCCAGGTTCAGGATATTACCAGAGAGCTGGGCACAGCCTGTGATGGTCACTGTCCTCCAGGGTAAAGTGTAACAGAAATAAGTGGTGTCGTGTATCATTGTTTTTAAATAATTCCTTCCCTCGAAACAATTGAATCCATAATCCCAAGTTTCCAAACACACGAGATGAGAGATGCTCGTCCAATGAACTAGAAATCATTTACACAAATAGCTTGTACAGTGTCCTTTGAACATCGTGCTCTAAGTCTTTTTAGTCTCATGAGTATTCATAACGTTCCTCAAATAATTTGAAAGCCATTTCTTAATGAAGGCTAAAATATCCCTTTTAAACTTCCAAGTGATGTTGTTTGCCTTTGATCACCTCTATACATCCCGTATTCCCGGGCTCTTCTCTCTGCTGCATATTCATGTCCTCGGGATAATTTAAAGGCACACTTGCATGTTTGACAGTGATAAATAAAACTCATCCATCACACAGCAGAACCTCTGGGGAGAATTAAATATCCCCAATTCCAGCGTCGTTACTTTCTGCATGATTATGAACCCGAGCCAGAGCTGCCTGCACCAGTGGCAGTACGGAATGAGCTGGCAGAGGATTTATTCTTGCTTAAACCCAAAGAAAACTCTGTAGGACTTATTTTTTTGCCACTTACAAACCCTTGTTACTGCTGTCCACCTTGCAAAGCAAACGTTGGCATTTCTACCAGGTGTGACCACAGAAGAGGATGGATGGAGGGTCAGGGCTGTGCTCTGGCTCACAACACAGGCCACTTGGGAAAGGTGGGAATTTTATTTACTTGTGGGATGTGAACATAATGTTCTGGAGTGGTTTTTCAGCAGCTCGTGACACTGTGGCTGGAAGAGCCTTGAGGAGACCTGTGTGCCCATCCTAAGGGTGCTGCTGCTCCTCAAAAATGTAAATATCAGATTATTTACCACCATGTCCCAGCACTGATGCTGGTCCCTGTCCTCACAGGAGCTCTCTGACATGGCAAAGTGACGTTAGATCTGGATTCCAGAGGGAGAAGCAAAAGCTGTGCCAGGCATACTGGGGTAATTGGGACAGGCACGATGACTTGCCCCAGCTTTGTCTCCCCCTCACGGGTTGGTCCATCTGAAATTTGTGGAGTTTAGGAGGGGATTCCGTGCCAGTCTTGGCACAGGCTGGCTGTGTGGTGAGGCACAGAGCCCTGCCTGGCTGCTCAGCCCAAAATCCAGTGGGATGTTTGCAGTCAGGGCTTATCTGGGGAGGAGACAGACTCCAGTTTGGGATGGGCAAGGTTTTATTGGGCCTGTTTTCCCAAAACTATCCCGGCAAGCAGCACCAGCAGAAGGTGGCCTCAAAATCAAGTCAGTGGCTGGATGCTGGGATGTTCTTTCCTCACATCCCAGCCTGAGCTGACTGAAGGAAAATTAGTGTTTTCTGGGGCAGGAGCCAGAGCGAATGAGAGTGGGAGGGAAAACACAGGACAGGATTCCCCTCACCTCCTTCAGGGCTCCTTAAGGCAGGTGCAGGGAAGGGTGGCTGTGTCTGCACCTCCTCTAAGTGCCAAAATGAGGCGGCACAGCTGGTTTGGGGCAGGCAGCTCGTTTTTTGACATTTAAAGCAGGTGTGACAGTCACACAACCTTCCCGGGGGGAAGAAGAGTTCCTGGGGACCCCAGGCAGCGAGGAAGGGCTGGAGGAGGGACACGGGGAGGGACATTTGGCTGTGCCTCCCCAACCCAGAGGGCAGGTAGTGGCACAGCCACGGCCGGTGCCCCCTGGAAATTTACGGCCGGCCAGTGAAAAATGAAGCGGGCTGACCTTTCTCCCTGGGCTACAATGGCCGTGCTGCCGCTGGCCCCGCTCCCCTCGGCACCGCTGGAGAGCCACTTGCTATAGCCGGGACATTCCCCCCGCAGTTGCCCCAGAAACGTGCGGGAGCCGCGGGGCACCTCCCGCTCTCGGCATCCCCCGGCACTCGAGATGCTTTATGAGACATCCCGGTGTCCGGAGGGTTAAGACCTTGTCCCATATTCTGTCCCTACTTAGCGGGATCCCTCTTCAATGCTCTCAGCCGGGAGCGGGAGATGATGGTGTTTAGTGACCTGTCACACTGGTACTTCAGGCTTTTGTTGGGGGAAATTGGCCTTCCTCTCATGGCGGTGAGAGGATTTGGGCTGTGTCACTAGAGCCCTCAGCCTGCCAAGGTTAAGGGAGCGAGGACAGAAAGCTGTTCCTCCGAGAGCGGCCGCGGGGCTGAAATGTTTCATCCCCTTTGAAGCCGAGATTCCCCTGGGATGGGGGCCTGGGGGCTCTGGTGGATGGGGGTGCCCAGGCAGAGAATGAGCTGCTCCCTAAACTTCACAGGCATTTTGCAAACCTCCGCCCAAGAGCTGCCACTTTGGAACAGCAGTGTCTGGAAAAGGGGAAAAAAAGCAAGTTTTCATCTGCCAGCCAGAGCTGTAGATTCTGTCCCTGTGTCCGCACTCCTCAAACATCCCTCAGCAGGTTTTACCCGGAAGGCTGATGGGAACAGGACCAGAGATTTTAGGTTTTGCCTCCACTGGTGCCTTTCCTGCTATTCCCAGGAGGAATATCAAAATAGAGACCCTGTAAGAACCTGCTGAGTGAACTGAGGCATCTCGAGGAACCTGAGGGTATGTTTTGCCTCAGCCATCCTGCACCAGGCAGGTCCTGCACACCCCCTGTCCCCCGAATTCCTGGGATCTGGGGGGCCTGAATCAGGGGATGTGACCCAGGATGCAGAGCAGGGTCCCCAAGGGAATAGAGGTACATGGAGCTTTGGAGGGTGAGATTCCAGGGGAGCCACCCTGGGGGTGCTTGGCATGGCCAAGAACCATTTCACTGTCTTCTCTTGGAAGAGACTTTCTCTATTTCTTTATCAAGTCACAGAATCCCAGAATCCCTGAGGCTGGAAAATCCCTCCCAGCCCATGGAGTCCCCCCTGGACACCTGCAGGGATGGGCACTCCAACCCTCCCTGGGCAGCCCCTGCCAAGGCCTCCCCACCCTTCCCAGGGACAAATCCCTCCTAGGAAGTAATCCCTGCCATGCCATCCTCAGGGAAGGCAGCCCACGGGCCACAGCAGCACGTGAGCACAGCACAGTGATCCCGCAGAACTTTTGGGATGGGGCTGATCTCCAGACCGTGTCCTGAAGGAACAACCTGTCTGAGGGGACCTCTGACACCTCAAAGTGTCTTCCTGAAGATCCTCCCCAGGTGAGGTGGTTGCACAAGGTGCTGCTTCTCTCCTTTTGATCTACGTTGGGCGGACGTGGAGTGCTGGTGTTTTCCACATGGAATCATGGAATGGTTTGGGTTGGGAGGGACCTTACAGCCCATCCAGTGCCACCCCTGCCGTGGGCAGGGACACCTCCCACTGTCCCAGGTGGCTCCAAGCCCCGTCCAACCTGACCTTGGACACTTCCAGGGAAGCTCGGGCCGTGTTGGGCGTCACTCTGGCACCTCCCTGGGCCAGGAGGAACAGGACAGGTTGGGACAGCGGCTCTTTGCTGAGATCTGATCCCAGCCTGGCTCTTCTTGCTGACCCTTTCCCGTGGGCTTGGGATGTTATTTTTTAGTTTTAGTTTGCTTGGGGGTTTTTGTGGGGTTTTTTGGGGTCTTTTTTTTTTTTACTTGAAAGAATTAAAAAAGTCCGGCTTCCATGAATAAATATAACTCTTAGCTCCGTCTTATTAACTAAAAGCAATTTAGGGCTAAATACAGTGAACGTTAACAAAAAAAACCCCAAGAATAGAAAATTGTTTAAGTGGCCAAAGAAACTTTCTCCCATTGTGATGCAAGCCAAGCTATGCCAGCTATATGTAAATGTATGCAGTGGGCTCTGTGCATGTGTCCACTTTGAAGTCGCCATCTGAATTTAATTCTGCCTTTGTGATTAAATCAGGCCATTACGTTTAATCTCACTTAATAGTAAGAAACGCTCTTTGTTGTTTTCTATAGGCAACATATTCTGCCCCTAACATATACAGCTTGGCATTCACACTTTACTATTAATCCCCGATGGCTGATAATTGCTTCATCTCCAAGTTCTCTGTCCGATTCACAAGGGAACTGATTGCAACTATTCTTCCCCCTATACATTAATGCACTGTTTTGGTCGCACTCCTTTGGCTCAGTGAACCCTATCAAGCTGTCCACATTTTCTGGGCATGTGGGCGTATTGTAAGTCGTTAAATTAAATTCTGTGCTGACCCCCCCCTCCCTCACCAAACACCAGAATCCATTAAGGTGCCTGATTGACAACTGGGGCTACTTTTCCACTCAAAAATAAATAATAAAAAAATCCCTGACATAACCCCCCCCCCAAAGCTGGCCCAAATAAAGCTGAATATTTTGTCTCAGGTCTTCTGCCTGCTGTCTTTCTCCTTAGGATTTCATTACCTCGGCCGTGGGATTGTTCCATTGATCTTACATGTGTCAGCCAGGACGTTTCTTTGGGGGATTAAAAAAAAGAGCCCAAGGATCCGCTTCAGTTTCCTTCAGTGCTTGTGCAGTTTTCCTTTCATTTCCCAAGTATAAATAATTCACAGAGCTGGGGGATTTTGGGGGTGATTAATTTTTTTTTTCTTAATTTCTTTTTCCTTTCCAGAAGATGGGCCTGATTCCTAATTGCTGAATTACGACCCAGAAGCCTCAGATAGTTTGCATTCTGATTTTCTTTATTTTGCCAAGGATGTAAAAAAACCAAACCCAAAACCTCTCAGTGCAGATTCCTGTGGGAAGAAAATGGCAAGAAACTCTTAATCCGCCGAGGAACAAATACCAACAGTTTGGGTTCCCTTTCCTTCAACAACCCCCTGCATTTAAACAGATCCATGGGCCGAAAAATTACATTTCTAGGGCAGAAAAGCACAAATAAACAGGATTTTACCTATTACTAGTGATCCCAGAATCCCTGAGGTTGGACAAGCCCTCCCAGCTCATGGGGTCCCACCTTTAATCTTCTTCCATAAGCCTAAAAATTCGAGGGGCAGAAGACAATCTCGACCTCATATTTTGATTTTTCCCTCCTTTTTATTTCCTTGCAGTCCTTCAGCTCAGGACCAAACACTTAATTTACCCCTTGGACATTTTCCCTCCTATTTTGCTGTTTCTTCAGGGAGGTTGTCAATGGATCAGAGCAGAACTGTTGTGATTTATCAGCCACTTCCCTACAGGACAAAGACCCAAAGACCATAAATTTCTGCCTACAGACAGAAAAGGGTCTTTTTTTCTTTCTTTTTTTTTTTTAGATGTAGATGCAGCTCCAAAAGTTTGGGCTTTGTATTTTTAGCATCACCTCTCAGAACCCACAGCAATTCCCGAAGTTTGGAACCAGCTCCTGCTGCATCTCCACAACCAGGAATATCCTCTGGAGTCGAAGGATTTATCCTGATAAATCAGATTTATTCAGTCGTTTCCAACAGTCACCTCCAAAACCTGGATGATTTTTATTTTTCTCCTGTTTTTATTTTTCTCCCTGAGAGCAAAGCATTTGGTCCTGGTGCTTTCCCAGGGCCAGCCTAAGAAAAACTGGGCGGTAAATCAGATTATGCTTTAATTAAAGGGAGGGGAAATCTGCTGGTTTCTCTCTGGTTTTGTGCAGCAACAAAACCTTCAGAACTCCCCCAGAGCTGAAGGCTGATTGTTACATCAATAATCTTATTAAGTTACCCACCCATCCAGGTGATTTCCTGATTTCTTTGGGATTTTCCTCTGGTCTGAGCCCCAGCATTAAACATTTGCTTTGGATCAGAGCGAACCTTGGGAGGCCTGGCTGAGGTCTGGAGTTGTTCTTTCATTTTTCATTAGAACTGGCTCAGGTTCAGTGTCACCAAGAAGCAGTTTGGGTGCTGCTGATTTGGGAAACACCCCAGAAAAATGGATGTTTCCTTTGAAAACGACCATAAAAAGCTGCTCTGAAGCCGCTGACCAAACTAAGGGAACTTGGAACAAAGTGTGACCCCAGGAGTAAAGCAGGTAATACCAGAGTAGCAAATCAATTAAAAATGAACCATATTTCTCCCTCCCTGTGCTTATGGACCAATTTAGCAACTGCTTTGGAGTTGTTTCAGCATGAGATGAGGGATGATGAGAGTCAGGCAAGACCTGACGCGAGGCCCAAGAAATGTCAGGTGCCTCCCTGAAGTGCTTTTTCTTACCTGCTGCCTCATTTGTAGGTTGGACTCGATGATCTCTATGGTTTTTTCCAACTTTACTAATTCTGTGTGTCTGTGATTTATTTATAGGAGTGACGTGGATTAAATTGTGCCGGCTTTAAAAGGACTTGGAAATCCCTGCATGCAAAATATGCAGCAATTTAATTTCCCTTTTTATTATAATTATAATAATATTAATACTAATAATAGCAGCAATGCTTTAATGATAAAGACGAGCAGTAATTCCATGCCTAAGGTGGAGAGAACTGTGACAAACACAGAGCAGGAGCAGGCCACAGAGGGGTTCCTGCTGAGCTGCCCTTCGTTTTAAACTCATTTTAAATTTTCCTCCCCTCGCAGCCAGAGGCTCCGGAGCATCTCCCAGCCCCCCCGGGAGTGCTGGAGTGTGGCACAGCTCTGGAGGCACACGGGCGACGTCCTGCCCATACCAAGTGTGCCCAGGCAGGCGCTGAATGCCTGGCAGAGCTTCCCCTGGACTTGTTCAAGCTGCCCAACCTGCATCCTGCCACCACCCAAGTCGTACAATAACCATCTGGAGCGGCCTTGGAGCCGCATTCAGCGCCCGGGACAAAGTCACCGGTTCTTTTCCAGGATCGCCGGGCTCCAGGCTGTTCCTGCACGATGCCTCCTGCCTCTCCAGGGCTCCGGGACTGCCTTTATTTATCCTCGGGGATTCAAATGCGCGGCATCACCCCTCTCGTCCTGCTGCCATCCCCTGGCAGCTCTCAGCAGACTTGTCCACACGCTCCCCCCTGCCAAAAAAAGCTGGTGAGGGGATGTGGGGTATCCTCCTGCCAGCTGATAAATAACAGGGCAGTGCACCTTCAGTGGTTAAACGTTAATATTTATTATGGAATTAGCAAATATTGCGGGGTTAATTCCTGAGCTTGTAACATCACATCCTTCTGAGAAGCAAAGGTGTTGCCAGTGCAGCTGAGAGCAGAGCTGTTAATGAATCCTGAGAAACACTCCGGACTCCCTTCAGGGTCCCTTACCCACTCCCAGAGATCCCTCGTGCTCTGACAAAGGGTAAATTGGAGACTCTTCCCTCAGAAGGTCCTTCTGCCCTTTCCCCCCTGGTTGAAGTGGCAAAACCCACAAAGAGAAACTTCCCTCCCACCGTGTGAGGAGGCAGAGGGAGAGCACGGCCCAGGCTCCAGGGAGTTGTGCTTCCAGTGCTCAGAGCTTGTTTTGCCAACAGCAACATTCTGCACCTTCTCCTGGGGCTCCTCACCAAAACCTGGGCAGGAATTCAGCGCAGAGGAAAGACTAACGAACGTCTTGGAGATGAGAGGAAACACAAGGAGGGTCACCCCTGGACCTTTCTGGGACTGCAGTTCCCGAGGATGCTCTATTTCACAGAATCACGGGATGGTTTGGGTTGGGAGGGGCCTTAGAAATCGTCTCGTTCCAACCCCCTGCCATGTGCAGGAACACCTTCCACGGGACCAGCAACAAACTGTCCCTCTGAGCAAACTGCCCATCAAGTGGATGAACAGGAGAAGAAGGGCATTGGGACGAGGGACAACCTTGTAGGAAACCACATCTTCCCTTTGGGGGTTCCTGGTCAGAGGAAATGGTGTCAGGACCCATGGGAAGATGGGAACGTTTTCCTTCTTGTCCCAAGTGAAGCCAGAGACGGGATGAAGATTTTAGGCCTTTCCTCGCCCTCTTTTCCTGTTCCTCTGTTTCACACCCTGTTCACAACCACTTCTCCAGCAGCAGCACCCTGAGGGTCCCAGGCAGGGACTGAGGTCTCTGGGCATGTCCACGTTTTTCTTTCTCTGGGGGAATTTCAGGAACCACATCAACTGTGGTATTTTATGGTAAAAGTGCTGAGCTGGACTTGATGATCTTAAAGGTCTTGATGAGCCTACGGTTCTACTGCTCAAAATAATGATCAAAGCTGAAAGAACTACTGCTTAGGCTTCACGGAGTGTCCTGAGTTGGAAGGGGCCCACAAGGATCATTGAAGTCCAACTCCTGCTGCATTGCAGGGCTTTGATTGTTTTTCTGGGGGTTTTGTTGGGGTTTTTTTTACCTCCTAGGAGGATATTTTTCATCCCTGGTGAAAAAAAAAGCCCCAAACAACAAACCCCAGTACATTAAAACCCCAAAAAGGTTTGAGTTATTGTTGCAAGAGTTCAACCCTGGTCGCTCCCCATCCCTTCCCTTTCTTTGCAGCATTTCCCAGATCCCCAAGAGGAAAAGACACAATGGATGAAAGAAAGGCAGGAAAACCCTCCAAAAGGGAGCGGGGGTCTCCTCTCAGCCTCTCACAGTGGCAGCTCCTGGCACGGGGGCAGCCGTGGGCACGGAGCCGCTCCTGACTTGGCAAACCTGGGCCGGGCCTGGCCCCGCTCTTTGTGTGCCCGTCACCCCCCTGATCCCGGCAAAGAAAACCCTTCGTGGTGGCTGCAGGAATTGGCCACCCCACCAGACAGAAGGCAGAAGGGGGGAAAATAGGCAAGAAACAGGCAAATGAGCGCGGTGGGGAGAGGGGAGAGGGACACCCAGGGAGGAGGCGACGGCGGCTGTTCCCTCTGGCTGCTGGGAGAGCTGTGGGATGTGCAGGGTCCCTGCACCAACCCCGGGGTCCTGCCAGCAGGGACAGCCCCCCACTGCCCTGGGGGGACACTCAGAGCTTCTCTGGGGGGATTCTGGTCCCCCTCATCACCGGGACCAGGCGGGTGTGAAACACCCACACCTCAGGATGTCACACACACAAACAGAGCCCCAAACACACCAAAGGCCAGAGCTGAGCCCAAACCCCCTCTGCTGTGCTGGGGAAGAGGTGGGAGCTCAGCAGGGCTGGCACATCTCTGACCTCACACACTCTGGGGGGCTTTGGGGGGGGTGATATAAGTGGGAGTTGGGGTTTTTTTCCTGCTGTTTGCGGATTAATAATCCCTTTTCCAAGTGCAGGCAGAGCTGTGCAAAGGGCGGATTGAGTAATTTCTGTTCAATGCAACCACTTAAAAAACAACTCCAATCTCAGTTTCAAATAATTCTGGTGAGTGAATATTTATATTTCGCTGCAGACATCAGTAGCTCTTTAGGGTGCTTTAGTGAAAAAAACACACTTGTGTAACTCAAAGCACAAATATCTCCCCTTGTGTCGCTGCTGGCTGGACTCTGTTACCCCAAAACATCTTAATGCAAAGCGTATGGTCCCCCACAGTTTGAACTCACTGAAAATAAATGAGGACAACACAAGTTAGAGGGGTTTCTCTTTGTGAAACAGCTTGAAATAAGCAATCAAATGCTCATTTTCATGACGTTACATGATAGAAAGTGAATGCAAAATAATATCTGGTCTTTCACGCAGCAAAGTCATGGCAGAGAGCCGTGAAATCACAGACCCTGGCAAACCAGGTCTCTTCCAGCTCAGAATATTCCCTGAATAATCTGTGAATATCCCTGAATGAAACCCCTTTTGAAAGCCTTGGCTTTCCTCACGAGAGCAAGGAATATTCTTGGAGTCAGCGGCCGAAGCCAACCGCTCGAGAGGCCTTACAGCGCCACGATCCAAAGGGACAATTTGCTTGGAAGGCTGTGCCTAATTTGGAGCACAATGCCCGATGTCATGGTCACTTGTGCTGCACGGAGCTGGCAGCTTGGCTCAGCCTCTCCCTCGGCCCCGCAGCCCATCGGACGTCCCGGCGGCTCCCAAGGAGCCCTTTCATAGCGCCACACGGCCCAGAGCGGGCACAGAGATGGGGGGGGGACACAGACAAAGGTGGCTCTGAAGTCATTTCCCCGCGCTCCATCCAGCTCCATCCAGCTCCATCCAGCCATCCGGTTTCGCTCCCTCCCCATTGAGGGGGCAGAAAGCGGCAGGAAGAGCCGGGCTGAAAGGGAACGGCTCCCATTCTCCCTGCCCAGAAAGGGATGAATGATGGATTCTGGGCGGCCAGAAGGTAGTGGATGCGGCGGGCGGGCGTCTCCCCCCGCCAAGTTCCTCGAGCACCTGCGAGAACAGGAGGCCAGGGGACACAAAGGCCCTGTGCCCCTTTCTGGGAGCACAGAGGGGCTCTGTTCCCTTCACCTGCACTGCTTGCTGCTGGCACGGCCTCCCTGCGCTGGGCCCTGTCCATGGCTGCTTCCAAAACCCTCCTTTCTGCACAGAAACGACTCAGAGCCATCCCAGATGCCAAAAGCGAGTGGGGGGGTCTGGGATCCGGCCCTACAGCCAGAGGATGCAAAGCTGAGGTGCCAAATCTGTTCATCTCTGCAGAGCCTGGCAGCCGGGGGGACGAGGCCACTGCACACAGAGGTGCTGGAGATGGGATTGCCAGAGTAACCTGGGGAGAGCTGGGCACTCGGATCCCACTGGAATTAAACACAGCCTGGCTGTTCAGCTCCCTCAGACACCCTGGAAAACCCCAGCCTGCCCTGTGGGTCCGGCAGAGCACAGAAGAACCTGCTGAAGTAAAGCATGAGCCACGTGTGGGACAGAGTCAGCGCCTGGTTACCCCGAAATTAGGGTGGAAACATCTTTGGCTGCTGGGTTTTGTCAGTTTGAAAAATGTGCTGCACAGGTGGCACGTCCCCAGGGGTCAGAGGTGAAGGTGGCTCAGGTGGGGAGCAGGAAAAGGTGTTTTGTGTCCAGTT
>WEKX01004737.1:6771-17168 GCA_013390025.1 Pitta sordida
AGTGAGGGATCTAGGTTGGTGTTATGCTCTGGGATGTGCTCTCGGTCTCTGTACAGGTGTTAGATGGTGAGTTGGACTAGATGATCCTTGTGGGTCCCTTCCAACTCATAATATTCTGTGATTCTGTGATTCTGTGAATCTTTTTTCTCTGTTGGCTTAGAGCCCCTGAGAAAGTGCAATTGAGCACACCTGCGGATTGGTGAATCTGTTTGATGAAGGCCCCCCCCACTTTAGGGACACTGACAGACTGATTGGATGTTAAAGAGTTTTGATTTCCTGAGGGCCCTGCAGACAAATAAATTACTAAGGGTAGAGATAATTTCCCCTATTAAAGGAGTGGACAGACCTTCCGCCCTATCACAGGGCACACACAAACACCATGATACACAAACATTTTCAAGAACTTTTAAGAATTTCCACAGAAGGTGTTAAAAGTTGTTATGTCACAGATAAAAGGGAAAAAATAAATTACTACCAGGAATAAAGTGATCAATTCTGAGAACAAGATCTAACAGAAAAATTTCTGTGTTTGATTTTCTCTACATCAAGGAGCTATTTGCTGATGTTAGGAATTCACATTTCCTAGACCTCCTTATCTTTTGCATAGGAAGTCATGTGAAGGAGTGTAACAAGAAGTACTGAATCCCTTGAAAAACATGTCCAGGCTTTCTCCAGTCCAGCTGCTGAAACCCAGAAAAATCTAGGCATCTCTGTCTGTTAGAAGTAAAAGACTTAAATTTGGTAAGATTTTTTATATTATTGGAGACATAGAGACATTGGAGACATGTTTATGCTGTGGAAAGTAACTGGACAATAATTGCAGATTAAGTTGAAATCAGAATATTAGGGAGATGAGACTACTGCCAGGACAAGAGCAAGCAACACCATGACTGCTTCAGTGCTTGCATGAGGCACTGCCTCAAACTCTTCCACTGCCACCTTGGCAAATAGTCGATCTGGCCAGGGAGACCTTTGTCACCTGAGATGAGGCTGGAAGACAAAGCCGCCTCCATGAGGGGTGGAGATGTGGTTTCCATCCTGAAAGCCGTGATCCTGCCCTGCTGCTGGGCCCTTGCATCTGTGAACATGGCTGTGTATGTGGCTGCTATGAGACCTGCTGAGCAACAGCTGGTATGCCCTATCACAGGGCACACACAAGCTAGATTTGGGGATGCTGGCACACAGGACACAGTTGAAATAAGGGGAGTAGAACTGTAGTCACTATTACCTTTTTGGGGGGAAAACAAAACTGGAACTCAGCCTTAACCTTTACCCCAGCCTAACTCAGCATTGAGCACACCCAGTCAGGGCCTTACACTCCACCAGTCCCAGTTTGCCTGCCAGAGGGAGGAAGCTCTCCTAGATTACAGGCAGAGTGGTGCTGCTTGTTCTGTGCAACGGGCACTGCAAACAGAGCAGCGCTGCTGTGTTCACGCCACTCATGGACATCAAGACTGAGGGGGCAGGGAGAGCTCGTTCCTGGTGGGACCTGCACGGCTTCAAGAAACACTGTGAAAGGGTCAGAAGACACCCCCTGAGATCTCTTCATGCCTCACAGGCTGCGGAGTGGTCCTGGGAACGCCCCACAGCCACTTGGGAGCTGGCGGGAGAGGGGACGGGGATGGGGATGGTGAGGCTTAATTGCATAATCATGATCTCATTACCTTCACAAATTACAGGCTTCGTGCAAAGTCTGTGGCTCTGTGAAAGTTGGGAGATGACTGTATAGAGAATACAAAGTTAGTTTAGTGGGTTGTCTTTATAAAGTTTGGTTCTCCTGTGAATTTCTGCTGTAAGAAACAGCTTTATTCAATTATTCAAACTACTAAAACAATAAAAATTGCAATCTGACTAACTTTACTCATAGGAAACTTGATTAAAATAAATCTGTAAATAAAGTGGTAAAATACATTTCCATCTGGAATTTCTGTCACATATGTTACCATAACTTTTTTCATACTTTACCACAGCTTCTTTTATTATGGATAGTATGAACTTTCACCCCATGCTTCATAAAGGCAAAGAGGAAAAACTCAGGCTTAAGATGTATATGTACATCAAGTGTGCACAAGAATATATATACAAGTACATCAGATATGTTAAAATGCAGAACTTCCTGAACTGTCCTGAAATATACATTCATCATATTGAGTGTGGCTTGTTTGTTGTTAATTACATTTTGATTGATAGGATAACAAATTCAGTTTTAAATCGATGGCAAGTTTAGAAAAGAAGAGAGCTCAAGGTACAAAGAGGGAAATGTAGAAAAATGAAAATCAAAGAGTAGTGTAAAGACTTTAAATTCAAAGAAGGGTTTTGACTGGAAATTGGCTAATGTGACACCCATGTACAAGAAGGGCAGAGAAGATGATCCGAGTAATTACAGACCTGTCAGCCTGACTTCAGTGCCGGTAAAGTCATGGAACAGATAGTCTTGTGTGCTATTATGCAGCAACTGCAAAATGATCATGACATTAGAACTAGTCAGCATGGATTTAGGAGAAGCAGGTCTTCCCTGACCAACATAATCTCCTTTTATGATCTGGTGACTTGCTTGGTTGATGATAAAAAGGCCATGGATGTTGTGTACTTGGTCCTTAGCAAAGCCTTTGACACGGTTTCCCATTATAATCTTCAGGAGAAACTTTTAGAGCATGACCTGGATAGAAGCATTTTATGTTGGGTTAGGAATTTGTTGAATGGATGAACTCAGAGAGTACTGGTGAATGGTGTCACATCCAGCTGGCAACCAGTCACTAGTGGAGTTCCACAGAGGTCAGTGCTAGGCCCGGCACGGTTCAACATCTTTATTGATGCTATGGACAAGGGAATTGAGTCCATCATCAGCAAGTTTGCGGATGATAACAAGTTGGGGCCAGATGTTGAATCGCCACAGGGTAGGAGGGCACTTCAGAGCGACTTTGACAGGCTAGAAAAATGGGCAGACTCCCATAGTATGAGATTTAACAGGTCTGAGTGCTGGGTTCTTCACTTTGAACGTAACAACCCCATGCCTCGCTATTGACTGGGGGATGAGTGGCTGGAGAGTGGTGAAATGGAGACGGATTTAGGAGTAATGATTGACAGAAAACTTAATATGAGCCAGCAGTGTGCCCAGGTGGCTAAGAAGGCCAATTGCATCCTGGCCTGTATTAGGAGCAGTGTGGTCAGTCGGACTAGGGAAGTTATCCTTCCCCTGTACTCGGTGCTGGTCAGACCACATCTTGAGTACTGGGTCCAGTTGTAGGTTCCCCAGTTTAAGAAGGATGCTGAGTTGCTTGAGAGGGTCCAGATAAGGGCGACAAGGGTGATGAAAGGACTGGAGGAGAAGCCCTATGGGGAGCAGCTCCGGGAACTGGGGTTATTCAGACTGGAGACGAGGAGACTCAGAGGTGACCTGATTGCTGTTTACAACTACCTGAGGGGAGCTTGCTGCCAGGTGGGTGTGGATCTCTTCTCTCAGGCTGACGACACCAGAACGAGAGGGCATGGCATTAAACTACGCCAGGAGAGGTTTAGACTGTATGTTAGGAAGCGGTTTTTCACAGAGAGAGTGATTGCATGTTGGAATGGGCTGCCCAGGGAGGTGGTGGAGTTGCCATGCATGGAGGTGTTCATGAGAAGACTCGATGAGGTGCTCAGTGACATGGTGTAGATGGTGGGAGGTTTGGATGGATGGAGCATGGTGCCCATGGTCCCACAATTGTGGGCCTGATCCCTGGGTGGGCGTTTGCTTGAGAGTTGGACTAGATGACCCTGTGGGTCCATTCCTACTCAGAATAACCTGTGAACCTGTGACTTTTCATTTATGCGTGTATATGCCATGGTAACTATGAAAACAAACAAGGATCATAGAAGGAGCAGAACAAAATATTTTTATGAATATAAATCAAAATTATCTCTCAGAACTATTTGAGTTTGCAGACTTGACTGACATTTGACTTCTATTTACACTCTTTATAACTTTTTATGCCAGCAGACTCCATAATTGTATTCAATGTATAAGAAGTGTTACTAGTGTATATTTTCTGGGGAAGTATTACCAGCAAAAATTCTCACTGCATTAATTTTACAAAAGTACTTTTATTTGCAACACATTCTTTCAAACTTTATTGATTCAACACATCATCAGAATTATTATTTTTTAATCTAGCTCTTAAACAAATGCTTAACATATTTATTTTAAATAGAATACACAGACATAGAATAGAATAGAATAGAATAGAATAGAATAGAATAGAATAGAATAGAATAGAATAGAACAGGAGTCGGCCTTCTTGCACTTCGCATCCCCCATATTGCGGCTTCAGATCTTAGCTGCATGATTTTTTAGCGATGAAGGAGACCCGTTTGGCAGCAGCGGCAGCAGCATGGGCCACAGTGGTGGCACAGGTGGTAGCAGCGGTGCATGCGGGGAGGAGGGGGGTGGTGTGATGGTGTGCGTAGCAGTGGCGATGGTGCAGGCAGTGGCAGCTGCACGGGCGGCAGCTGTGGTGGCGCGGCCGCCATTCAATGTGGAAGTAGGGCTTTGCAGACCCTGATTAAGACCGCGGGTGCGTGATATAGGAGACCTGACTGTATTTCTGTTAAAAGGGACCTACAACCATCCAACTGCCTGGCCAAATTAAGGCTGACCAAGCTAGATCAGGTTGTTATGGGCATTATCCAAATGCCTCCGAAACACTGACAAGTTTGGTGCATTTACCACTTCACTAGGAAAGCTCTTCCAGAGTGTTTGACTAGTCTCTTGGTAAATAAATTACCTCTAATGTGCAGTCTCAACCTTCTCTGGCACGATTTTGAACAGTCCCCAGTCTCCTATCACTGGATAGCAGTGAGAAAAGCTCAGCAAGCCTGTCTGCTTCCCCTTCTCAGGAAGCTATAGAGAGCAATGAGGTCACTACCTCCAGGCTCCTTTCCTCCAAACTAGATAAACACAAAGTCCTTAGTCACTCCACATGGGAGATACCTTCCAGCCTTTCACCAGCTTTGCTGTACTCCTCTGGTTACATGCAAGGCCCTAAACAATCTTAAATTCTGGACTCCAGAAGTACAACCAGTATGGAAGACAAAACTGCCTCAGCACTGAATGCAGATAAATACATAGCTGCTTATGAACAAAAGATAGATTTACACTAACTCTAGCTTGTAAATATTCTTCACACAAAATCTTCAGTTATTTCAGGAAGAATGAAATGTTTAAAGAGAGACTGCCTTCTGTGCTCCAAAATCAAAAATGCTCAATCACTGTTAAATGTTTCAGGAATGTTTTTAATTTTTCCTCTTCAACTATATATACAGAAACTTGGCAGATGTTCCCGATTTTTTCAACATTTTAATCTTTTATAGGAATTTTACCTGTTGGTGTTTGAGGGTTTTTTGTTTGGTTTGGGTTTGAGTTCTTTTTTTTTGCAAATATGTGTATCTTAGTATTATTGTTTTAAATGGTCAGTGAATGTGTAAGGTTGCCCATACAATATGCTTTACCTGCAGACTGTCAGACCTAACTGTGGCTACCACTGCATTGCCACTTAACCTCTAAGATATACAATGAACTTGAAGAGTGATGCTAACCCTTTCTTGTTGGAGGAAGGCATAAGAACAACTAGGAGAAGAAAGCCAAGTGGCTGCACTATTATGAGGATCTCAGATACATCAAGCCTGAGATTGTCTGCTGGTGACCTCCATTGACTAGTGGAGATAGAAATGTTTTCCTAGTCATGCCTAGTGGGAATGAGGAGAGTCACTTCTGTTGCTCTTCAGTGAAAGCTGTACAATGTCAGCTAGTGGCCTTTCAATTATGAAAACCTAACTGTCCGTGACTCTGTAACTTATGGGCCAGTTTTATAATATTCATCTGTCTGTGACCCAAGTCCCAGTTCCAAGAAGAACAACTGCACAATTGTAGAAGAGCAACTAAACTTTGCATTTCTTTACCTGATGATGGACAACCACTGGAAAACACAGATTATGTTATATTGATTCTTACACTGTTAGTCTGGTATGTCCCAAACATTTACCATACTTTTCAGGTAACAAAATTTTTTGTGCTCATGGACTGTATGCAGAGAAAAGATTGCAAGGCTTTTCATCATTCACCAAAAGCTAATTACCTCTGTGATAAATATTCGCTGAAATACTGGTTTGTATTACAAAATTCTATCTTGGAGTCTCTGAAACAAGTGTCAGGTTCCATACTCTCACATGCACTGTCCTCATGTACCTCGTATGTACCATAAATCCCCCGAACTGTGCGTGGGGAAAAGGAATTCCTCTCAGTCATAAAGGTCAGTGCTTTAAACTAATGACAGGGAGACAAAAGACTTTCTCAAAGGATAAATCAACTCATGAAAAAGCACAGTTCTGAAATCCACTTTAGTACAATGTGAATGTCCCTGACTCTCACATGGGAGACTGGGGGTTCGATTCCCATCAGGAGGGCAGTTTAAGAGGAGTTGGACTTGGTGATCCTTGTGGGTCCCTTCCAACTCAGAATATTCTGTGTGATTCTGTGTGACTTAATGTCTACAGAATCCCTCCCTGCTGACTTAAGGAAATCAGTCAGGACTCAAGGTAGTTGCTTGCAAGCAGACAAAAAATTTTATTTTGGCCCAAGAGCCAAGGAAAGAGTAACAGTAGTGTCACCTGCCCTGTCAGGTGCCAGAAAAACTCCACCCAGATTTGCCACCTATTTTTAAACCCTTGCCTCATACATATGGAAATTAGTCTATGAATATGCATCCTTGAACATTATGTCATAGATTTCAACTTTGCTTTAAGATCTTTGACCAATCAGTTCCGATGGTTCACATTCTTTTCCCCTTGTTGTGGCTAGTACCGTCTTTTGTTTATCTTTCAGGACTGGGAGAAAATGTTTTTCACCTTTAATATTCGGTCTCAATTTTCAGGCCAAGTGAATGATTTTAAAACCTACAAATCCTTCTAGAATTCCCTAGAATTTCAATATTTCACTAAAATCCCTGAATCTCTGAGTTTCTACCTAACTCAATAAAATCTATAATTTTCTGAATCCTCAAATCACTAGTCAATATCCCAAGAACTTACCTTCAGATATCAACTTTGTAAGAACAAAAATAAGGTAGTTGTTGAAATCTGGATACTGATTGAGTTGTTCTAGTTTTTGTTGCACGGCCTTTGATTTTTTTCTGGTGAATTCTGCTTTTCATACTTGCCATACAGCTTCGGGCTGAAGGAGGCAGGCTGAGAAGAAAAAAAGTAACCCAACCCCCTAGCTAAAAAGGCTCGCCTAGGAGAAAACCATCAAACCTTAATGGGTCTTAGCTCCAGAGAGAGAGACATTAGAGGCACACAAAAGGAGTTGTTAACCAGGTAGCAGGGACACATGGAGTGATGGAGCAGAGAGGGCAGCAGTACATTGGAATGGATTGCCCAGGGAGGNTCTATGAATATGCATCCTTGAACATTATGTCATAGATTTCAACTTTGCTTTAAGATCTTTGACCAATCAGTTCCGATGGTTCACATTCTTTTCCCCTTGTTGTGGCTAGTACCGTCTTTTGTTTATCTTTCAGGACTGGGAGAAAATGTTTTTCACCTTTAATATTCGGTCTCAATTTTCAGGCCAAGTGAATGATTTTAAAACCTACAAATCCTTCTAGAATTCCCTAGAATTTCAATATTTCACTAAAATCCCTGAATCTCTGAGTTTCTACCTAACTCAATAAAATCTATAATTTTCTGAATCCTCAAATCACTAGNTTTTGAATCCTGTTTCGATCGTTAATAAAAAACACAGTCTATATGAGCTACTATAAAGAAAACGTACTCTATCCCAGTCAAAACCAGTAAAAATATCTTATATGCAAAGAATGTTGTAATGGGTTTTACCCTGGCTGGATGCCAGGGGCCCAAATGGTCGCTCAGTCCCAATAATAAGATGATATACAAACAGTGGTTTGGAATAAGGCAGTTTAATATAGCGCAAATGAAGCAAAGCAAAAGCCCGCGCAGAAGCAAAGCAAAAGCCCGCGCAGAAGCAAAGCAAAAGAACTAATCTCTACTTCCCCATCCACAGAAGTATCCACATCCAGGGAAGTAGGGCCCCTACGCGTCTCGGGAAGCAGTCATCCAGAACAGTGAATGCCCCCCATCCTTGCTCCCTTCCTCAGCTTTTATATCTGAACTGACATCATATGGTATGGAATATCCCTTTGGTCAGTCTGGGTCAGCTGGCCTGCTCGTGTGCCCTCCCAGAATCTCATCCTCTGTTAGGGGGAAGGGGCAGTGTGCCCAGCTGTGGTCAAAGCACTTGTGTGTTATCAACACCCTTTCAACACACAGCATTGTGAGGACTGCTGTGGGCTCAGACAGACCCAATACAAATGTTTATTTAAACTTAAGTTTAATCTTTAAAGTATTTACACTTAATTTTTTTAAATCAGATTTTGTCTTGGTATATTGGTACACTATGGGGGGGTGGAGAAGAAGATGCTTTGTATGTTTGGTTTATTTTGACTTTTCAATGTCTGGGTCAATATTTCATTTACCTCACTGTTGTTGTCAGATACAGGAATTCGAATATCTCACCCTAACATTTCCCTCTGAACTTATTTTGTAATATGCTGTTGGATTTCTGATTAGAGCTGTGAATTCTGAGATATTGTAATGAGATTTTTTATTCCTTGATATTTTTTCTCCTGTGCAGATTTAGGCTGTAATCATGAAAACATGATTGTTGTTTACAACTACCTGAAGGGAGGTCGCCAGGTGGGTGTGGATCTCTTCTCTCAGGCTGATGACACCAGAACGAGAGGATATGGCCTTAAGCTATGCCAGGGGAGGTTTAGACTGAATGTTAGGAAGTGGTTTTTCACAGAGAGAGTGATCTCCCAGTGGAATTGTCTGCCCAGGGAGGTGGTGGAGTCGCCATCCCTGGAGGTGTTTAAGAGAAGACTAGATGAGGAGCTTAGTGACATGGTCTCACTGGTGGGGTGTTGGACTGGATGTTTTGGCCTGGACAATGGGCGGATCGAATGGATGCAGCGTGGTGCCCATGGCTCCAGGGTTGTGAGTTCGATCCCTGGGTAGGCGTTCGCTTGCGAGTTGGACTAGATGATCCTTGTGGGTCCCTTCCAACTCAGAATATCCTGTGTTTTGGCTCTGAGTGGCCTGTGAGCCTGTGAGGGAACTAGGTTTGTGTCCACAGCTCTGGGGTGAGGGTTCAGTCCCTGTATAGGCATTAGCTGGGGAGTTACACTAGATGATCCTTGTGGGTCCCTTCCAACTCATAATATTCTGTGATTCTCTAGTTTGGTCTCTGAAGCCTGCTATTTTATCTTCTTGTCAACAGCTATTCCCTGCCCCCTTAATTAGACACCTGCTCAAACTGCAGAGGGTTTACAGAATGAGGCTTAAGAAGTCTTCAATTAAGAATTGGTTTAATTCCACCAAAAATGTGCCACCTCTTGCAGTACTTTCTATCCAGTGTTTCTCAGTGATCAGATACACTTCTGCAAGGCATAAACCAAGCAGACTCATTAGATACTGAGCAATAACTCCTCATGTGACGTGTAAAAAAATTGATTATGCTAGAATCTATCAAACTTGAAACATATGCCCTATCCTGATCCAAATCAATCAATATTTTTAATAGTCCATAAAATAAATTGTAGGAACTAACGTTTTACAGATGGGCTAGACTCAGTTTGTTCCCTTGGATGGTTATCAGCAAGTATAACATCAGTAGTACTTACTACTACATACACCATTATCTTAAGAAAATGAAATAATCAAGATAAAAGCCACTACACATTAAACAATATAAAACTAATCTGTTGTACTCTGTTTCTACTACTATTTTAAAGTTTCCTGTCTCAACTGTGGAAGCATTCGTAACATGCAGCATTTGCCATCAACACAGAACAGAGCAAATTCAATGCAGAGGCACCAATGAACATGAGGGGAGAGATGAGAGTGCAATATCTTTCTCTTTAACTGTTTGACCTCCCACTCCACTGCTGTTCTCATAGGAAAGCACTAGACACATCTAAATCATTAAATGTAACACTTCCAGAACCTGTCCTCTAGCCTCAAAGCACAGCTGTACAGGCTGACAATAATCCATGGGCTACATTTAAAAGTGCTTTAGTAGCATCAATGACAGTATCCACATGAAAACTATTACTATGGAAGGATATCTCCTTATGCCTTTGTTGTAGTTTGACCCTGGCTGGATGCCAGAGGTTCACCCACAACCTCTCCTGGAGGAAAAACTGGAAAATAAAACTGGAAAATAAAACTGGTCACAGGCAAAAAAGCAAGGCATACTACAAGTAAAGAATATAAAGGATTTATTTACTAACTAACAAGATCAGTACTGCGAAGAAAGCATCATTTAAAAGGCAACCTTTTCCCCC